>CAUYQV010066456.1:0-65237 GCA_963574575.1 Galagoides demidoff
AGAGGAGAGCAGTGCAGGAGGGCAGTGGGGGAGAGGAGAGGGGAGAGCAGTGGGGGAGAGGAGAGGGGAGAGGAGTGGGGGGAGGGCAGTGGGGGAGAGGAGTGGGGACGAGGAGAGGGGAGAGGAGTGGGGGAGAAGAGAGAGGAGAGCAGTGCAGGAGGGCAGTGGGGGAGAGGAGAGGGGAGAGCAGTGGGGGAGAGGAGTGGGGGAGGACAGTGGGGGAGAGGAGTGGGGGAGAGGAGAGAGATGGGTAAAGGAAAGGAAGAGAGAGAGGGGAGAAGAATGGAGGGGAGGGAAGGGGACAGGAGAGGAGGGAAGGAGAGGGCTGGGGAAAGGAAGGGAAGGGGAGAGGGGGAAAGGAAAGGAAGAGACAGGGAGGGGAGGAGACGGAATGGGAGGGAACACCAGAGAAAGGAAAAGAAGGAGGGGGGAGGGAAGGAGAGGGCAGAAGGGGAAGGAAGGAGAGGAGAGAGAAAAGAAGAGAAGAATTTAACAATTAGTTCATGTCAGGGACTTTTTTCGCCTGAGACATTGCAGGAAAGAGGAAAATTAGACAGCACAGCTCCACTCATGCCCAGACAGGGGTTTGCTTCCCAGTAGGGGTTCCGACCCGCTTATCCATCTCCACGCGTCTTCACCGACCCACACCAAAGACACAATCATTTATTGAGTGAACGAGTGAATACACGAATACAATAAGAATCTCTGGCATTCTGTATAAACATTTTACGGTATTTTAATGTAAACAATAACATCCATGCATTATTATCTAGCAAATATACAAATGTTATCATTTACATTAAAGAAAGAACAGGGGCAAAAAGAGAAGCAGTCAGGAGACAAAGCCCAGTGTGATTATTTATAGTACGATGAAAAACATTTCACAGAAATTCCTACCAAGTGATGGTTCACTGGGAGAATAACGGCTGAGGTCAAGGCTACAGGAAGGCTGGCCCGGAAATGGAAAGCAGGCAGGGAGACTCAGAAAACCCCGGGGAGACTCAGATTGCCTGACGGAAATCTCAGCACTCCTGAAAACCAGAGGGGGAATTAGAGAACAACTGGTGTGTGTGTTTGATATAAATAATAGATTAATCCAGTTTTAAAAACATCACTATGCGATCAACAGCAAAAACCCTACATAGCGCATCTGTAAATGGGTGTTCCTCCCGACACTGGCCCATAGGCAGTGAGGCGTCCCTGAAAACAAGACGCAGGGCACAGTTAACCAACCCAGTGCTGAAAAGTACTAAAAGGGTTGGCTCTGCTGTGTCTTTCACAGATTTCAAACATCTCACCATGAGATTCTTGCCAGGGGCACCAGCATCACTCGTCTAGTTTCCTGGTTCTGATCTGGAGGCTTCAAGGCACTGGAAATACCCCCTTGCCACGCTCTGTGCTTGCTTCGTGATTCCCACTGGCCTGAGGCTCATTCATTCAACAGACATTTTTAAGAGCCTTGTGAGTGCTGGGCAGTATGTTAGGTGTTGGGAAAAGAGCAACAGGGAACAATTTCTGGACTCAAAGTCTTCATCCTGTGTGCGTGTTGGAGGGGGAGAGTCAGTGGTAGAAGAGGAGCAAATACAGAAACATGAGACTAAAAATGCCAGGTCAGGGCTCCTGTGGAAGGAAGAGAAAGTGACAGCTTGGGGGGTAGATGCGCCCGGGGCTGTTTTCAACATGGTGGTGAGTTGGTCCTGTCTGTGGATGGAGGTGGCAGAAGCTATACGAAGCCAGGAAATGGGACCTCACAGTACCTTGGGGAAAAGCATTCTAGGCAGGGGGAACTGCAGTACAAAGGCTCTCAGGCCAGACTGCTGGTGAGGTGTTGCCAGTCCAGGGGAGAGGACCACAATGTAGGGGAGGGGAGAGGGCGGAGGTGCTGAAGATGAGCCAGAAGGGGGAGCTCACTGGCTGCCAGTAGTGAGGGAGGCTGCAGGCCGTCCCTGCAAGGGCTCCTCTTAGAGAGCTCGGGGGATTTTGCTGGGCAAGTCACTACTTGCCAAACACTGAAATCCACTTTCCTGCCCATGCTGAGCTTCAGAAACTAGGATCTCATTTCTTCCCAGGTTCCCTTCCTTAGGGGAACAACCTACACCTTGTGTCCAGTCACCTTCCTGAGGAAAGTCACTCGGGGACAGTACCCAGGGGGTTGCTCTGGAAATGTAAAAACTGAACTGTTAACAGAGTCAGCACAGTGAGGTCAGGGGACACTCGGGGACCTTCCCTGAGTCAGTGGCGCTGTGCACAGAGCCTCGCTCACGTCTGACCTTGCACGTGCGTTCACATGGGTATTACTCGGAGCTCTGAGACAACACAACACCAGTTACATCATGTATCTCTATTTACAAATGGCTTGTCGCTTGATGCCAGCTCCTTATTATTCTGTAAATATGCCATGTGTACCTGGTCACTGGCAGGGACATCTACAGACCTTCCTGTAAGCCTGAGCCTGTCCCTGTGTCTTCCTACCTAGTTCATAAATGTTGTGATGACAAGGACTTTTTCTACCCTTCCCTGTACCTTGCACAAACACAAGGCCTTTCACAGAGCACTATACCATAGCAATAGATAGATAGATAGAGGCAGATAAACACAGGAATATATATATATACAGAGAAAATGTGCAAGCTACTTTTTTTGCTAATAACTACAGCAGGAATTCCAGCTATAATTTCCAATGGAGTGTTTTGTTACCAGCACCATGAATATTCCTCACAAAGCTCACAGAGGTGAATTCCTCAACTGTCAAAAGAGTAAATCATATGAAATATGATAAATAGGGGTGAGTGGGGCAAAGACTCCTGTGTGTGGTTGGGGTGCATCAGTCTGGGCTGCAGACTCCTCCAGGGGGAGTGTCACGGGGCCGTCCCCGGCCTGCTGAGCACTGCGTCTGGCTGTCAAAGTTTCTGCTCTGAGAGTTACAAGGCAGTTAGCTAGGACAAGGAGAGACCACAGATGACCCTGAAGTGTGCAAAAATAAAGAAATAATTCTACAAGCCTGTTAGGAGCTTATGCAGGGAGAGAAAACCTGGGACAAACAGTTCTGTATGTTGGGGATTTTATCCCACCAGGGGAATAGGAAAATTCAGTAAGTCATATTAAATTGTCCCACACGTGCAAGGCCGATTCTGTGTGATAGTTAATGGTTATGTGATAATATGTAGTGTACAGTTTGCATGGCATATAACTGCTAGTTATTCAGAAACGATATAATATTTTCTGCTGAAAACAAATTGTTACAGTAAAAGATTCCTAGGCTTACCAGTGAGCAGTGCACAGGATATCTGTCGCTCAGAGTAATGTGGTTTCAAACAGCATGACAGTTGTCATTAAACATATTTAGACAATTTTGAAATTAGATTTCTTCCTCAAAATGTCCAAATCACACATTAAGCAGGAAATGAGCAGAGATGTGAAAACCTCGCGCCTTCCTAATGAGGACATGAGCTGCTGCCAGCTCTTCCCATTTAGGGCTCTAATTTCCCAGGTAATCCCCCTGCCGAGCACAGAGGCGGAAACGCCAGCGTTTCATCAGCTGTCAACTTGGCCGGCTCCCCAGGGAGTCACAGGACCGCTGAATCATGACAGCATCACGACTTTGCAGTCTGTCACTGAGGCTCTCCAAAGAGAGTAGACCCCAGGTCTGGATAGAGAGAAGATTTCTACCTTTTGCCACATGCACAGATGAACTCATACATGCACGCACATATATGTTCGCATGTGTGTTTATGCCCACACACATAGTGTGGTAATACGTGATTCGTAGATAGAGTATACAGTTCACATAACTGTATTGAGCGTAGTATTGAGCATAAAAATTCTAAAGGTTCTCAAAGTTGTGACAATAAAATCAGATGATGCTCTGGGGTTGTTAGAACTTTCCTTGGACTTCTGGAAGACTGTTTCTGCGATAAGACTTCCGCTTTTGTGCACACCGAGGAGGTGCTGGGGCTCACCTGGAAATGGGGTTTCTTGACCTGTTCCTCTGGGGTCAGGGCTTGTTCTGGGGAAATGTCTGGTTATTCTAAATACCTTTGGTCTAGTTATTCTAAATACCTTTGGTCTAATTCTTTGCTGTTTGTGTAGCACTTCAGTGAGATAAAATTGTCCTTCCCACCCCTTCTGCAAGCTCAGGGCCTCCAGACTCTCTTAGACAGATGTCAGGGCCGAGTGTGTTGCAGAACGAGCCTCTGGCAGCCCACAAGGCCAGAGGATCAGGGCTGGGTAAGACAGAAGGCATATGGAAAACTGCACAGCTTCCAAGAAAATACACTGGTTTTTGCTTAGGTAGTCCAAATACCTTCAAGCAATGCATAATCCTTAGAGAGCAGTTTTTTCTGTTTGGGGAAAAGTTGGTATCTTTGTGGCCCCATCACTTTATTAGCACTAGGATGGGAAATGCAAAAGACAGGAGAAAAAGTTTGTGATTTTTAGAACTCAGCTGAACATGGTCATCTGCTAACAGCCTGTCTGGAAGGGGATGCACATATACATGGAGGAAATAGACATGCAGATGCACACACATGCACACAGACGTACACACGCACACACAAATGCGTGACACACATGCAGATGCACACATGTGCACACAGGCACACAAGCACACACAGATGCGTCCTTTACTGCTGGGTTCCCTTAAATACTAATATCATAATAACTGTAAGAGTATTTTAATATTTATCTGGCATTTTTGCACAGCAGTAAATTTCCATTAAAAAATAAAAATTTTGTGGCCGGCACAGTGGCTCATGCTGTAATCCCAGCACTCTGGGAGGCCAAGGCGGGTGGATTGCTTGAGCTCAGGGGTTCAAGACCAGCCTGAGCAAGAGCAAGACCCCAGTCTCTACTAAAAAAAGAAAAACTAGCCAGGTGTTGTGGCAGGCACCTGTCATCCCAGGTACTCAGGAGACTGAGGCTTGAGCCTAAGAATTTGAGGTTACTGTGAGCTATGATACCCCAGCACTCAGGGAGATAGAGACTCTGTCTCTAAATAAAAGTTACAAATAAAATGTGAAACAAATTTTGTGATTTTTGGCTATAATGTAAATATGACCTATAGAAATTTCAGAGATTATAAAGGACCTTGAACTTAGAAGGAATAGAAGAGAAGGATGGGAATCAAAATACTCTGAAACTACCCAAGCTATGGAAAAAGGGAACTCTGAGCTAATTTGCTTAGACCAAAAATGCCACTCACACTCTGAGACACAGAGGCTGAACCTCTAATGAGGAGAGCAGGCCTCCTCTGGAGAGCTAGAGGGGGTCCAGGGCGAGCCACACTGGGGACAAGACGGCAGTCTCTGGACTCTGTACACCTGTGAGGACTTCAGGTATTCAATCCTGCATACCAGGGAGAAAGTTCCCTACTGTCATTCTCCATCCTGAACCAGGTGGTCACTGGAGTACCTGCCAGCACCGTCAGGCATAATAATTGATGCATTGTGAGATACTTGTTCAGTTATCCAAGTTCTTATACAAACAAGCACAAATTTGCTTTTCTTTCAAAGTTCAGAAACAATGCACTGTGAAACTCGCCCTTGTTACCTAAAGTACTGCCTGTTTTCTGGTGTGAGCTCACAGGTCAGGTTTAGTGCCTACCCCAGCTGCGCTTTCCACCACGAGGAGTCAGCTCTCCTGCTGAGTCACCCGCACTGTGGGAAACTCATAAATGTTGAGGATTCAGATTCAGAATTCATAGAAACAGTGTCATATGTTGTATTCTTTAATTCTTTATTAAATCAACACACACGTATTAAACTGGAACGAAATTTCATTTTGAACCATGATATATTTCTCTGGCTAGGCTGGCTTACCCTTAAATGCTCAGGTACTACTTACAAATTTATTTCATTGCTTTAAGAAATAATTATTAATTGCCTACTACATGGGGAGCACTATTCTAATATTTGGAATATAGCAAACAAAAAAAGAAAAAAGTCACCCTGTTTAAAGCTTAGATTCTAATCTGATATTCTGATGAGAAGATAGAAAATGGATAATAAAGGGCCAAATGCTGTAATAAGAGGAGCAGAAGACGGGGAGAGAACTGGGGATGTTGGGGGTGGTGAGAGGGGCCTGGGGTGTGGGCGGAGACTGGGAACACTGCAGCTTTTTTTTTTTTTTTCTTAAAATGATTTTATTTTTTTTAATTTTATTTTTATTAAATCATAGCAACGTACATTAATACTATCATAGGGTACAGTGTACTGTTTCTGTATACAATTTGAAATTCTTCTTAGCAAGTATCCCAAGAATGGAAGAAAAAGTATCCAATGTACTCAGCCCTACTATGAAACTGCAGCTTTTAAAAGTCTAGGGGCGGCACCTGTGGCTCAGCGGGTAAGGCACCAGCCCCATATACCAAGGGTGGTGGGTTCAAATCTGGCCCCTGACAAACTGCAACAAAATAATAGCCAGGCGTTGTGGTGGGTACCTGTAGTCCCAGCTGCTCGGGAGGCTAAGGCAGGAGAATCACCTAAGCCCAGGAGTTGGAGGTTGCTGTGAGCTGCGATGCCACAGCACTCTACCAAGAACGATAAAGTGAGACTCTGTCTCTACAAAAAAAAAATGCCAGTCCAGGTGAGCAAAGACCCAAAGGTGGGGAGGAAATTAGCTGCAGAGAAGTCCAGGACAGGAGCTCTCCAGGCAGAGGGAGGGGGACGTGCGCTGCGGGAAGGCGGAGAAACAAGGTCAGGTGGGGCCAGCGTCAGGCGGGAACAGGGCAGGTGTGCACAGCTGTTAGTGTGCTGGGTGTTAGTCCAGCAGATGGGCAGCCACTGCAGGGTCTCAGCACAGGGGACAGCCTGTGGCTTCAGCTCACAAAGCGCCCTGGCTGCTGTGAGGGATGAGGGCTGCAGAGCAGTGACAGGAGGGACTCACAGCAGCTCCATCAGGCTTTGCTTCTTCCACTCGGTTGGCTCGAGCCCCTGGGATCTCAAGGAAATGGAAAGACCTGAGGATGGGAGGGCGCATGGGCACGTTTTAATGCTTTAGATACTTGGGGCATCTAATGTATGCATTGACGAATTTGTCTGCAACAGATTATCTTGTTATTTATTTATTTACCCCCATGGAACTGGTACACAAATAAATCAAGTCTTTTGTTGGAAAAGGCATACACAGGGCTGTGACCATGTATTTTTGCTGCCATTTTAACATCTTTATTCCTCTATTTCTAATCTGTACACTGTAAGAATGAACTCAATGGCTTTGGGATAAAAAGCTGGGTACTCAGCCTTCTACAACATAGATTTAAATTCTAGTTTTTCTCTTTTTTGTATTTTTAAACTTGAATGTCTTAACTTTTTGTATCTCTATTTCCTCATTTTTAATATGCAAATGCTAATATTCTCTATTTCTTATATAATGTCCTGAATTATATAGTGTGTATCGGCATAATACCTGATATATGAATATCTTTAAATAAATGTCCCTCTTCTTGATCTTAATATTATAAAAATTCTCTTAACATTTTTCGACAAGGAAAGTTGGAAGAAAATTGAACCAATATCTATGAAACTGAGAACAATAACACGCCAGAGAATTAAAGATTATGCTTGTGCTCAAAGTCATTAAAATTATGGAGCGGAGATTTTAAAAATAAACATTTCAGAGTCAAGATGAGCATATTGGGAGAGGTAGAACAGTTTGATTCTGAGCTGGTTACGCAGTTGTGGCTAAAACAGACTCCTAGTTACAAGAGAGCCTCAGAAGCAGAAGCTGGGGGCTCCAGACTTGCATATATTTGGGGGTTGCAAAATAACCAAATTAATTAATGCCAAATTAATAAACGTAAACAGATATGCATATCGATATGCACCTGCATTGATTTCCTTTTCCCTTCGCCTAGCAAGGTGGTCATTCCACTGGTGCAAGATTCTTAGGGATCCATTACAATGATCATTTTTGAAAAGAGAGGCACTGCCTCAGAAACAAAGCCTGCGTATTTACTTGATTCCTGAAACATTATATGACTTATCCATTAGGGACTCTGAGATCACAGGCATGACAGGATGACGCTAGTTAAGATGTACTGAAGCAGCAGCCATCCAGGGAATGTGGGCTGAACAAGCAGAGCCCCTTTGCAGCGCCAGGCACTGTTTGGCAACCCCAGGTTTCCTCGCTGAGACCGGGTCATGCCACAGCCTCAGGAGCTGGAGAATATGGAGGGTTGGGTTCCGGTGCCGCAGCCCTTTCCCCTTCTCCCAAGGTGGTGGAGGCGTCAACTTTGCCACCTGGAGTCAGGCTGATGGAAGTGAAGCAAGGCCAGTCTTTCAGAAGCCCAGCGACATCAGTGCTGCTTCCAATCTCTGAGCTCCCACATCAGAAATCCAACTTCCCTGCCAGGGGGCACAGGGGAAGAGCAGGTGCCAGGGCCCAGCTGGCTCCACCCTTCCAGCCATCCCTGCCACAGCACGCCAGGAAAATGAGCGAAAGTCCCTGGTCGCCCAGACCAGCCCTGCTGCCCGCTGGTGTCACCCCGAAGGGAGAAGAGCCACGTGGTAGCGGGAGACGCAGCCAAGCTACTAAATTCTGGGTTGGTTTGTTTTACGGCAGCAGAAAAATGGAACATATGGAAAAGTAAATTTTAACCATCAAGCATGTGTTAATTGGATCTTACAAAATAGACTGGAGAAGCTCTGCCACCCAGAGCGGAGTCCCCGGAGCTCACCCGTCCCGAGCACGTCTGTCCGTGGCTGGTTGCTGCTCGGGGAACTGCCATGGTCAGAACTGTCTGCTTTTCTCCTTAATATTTCCGGGCTTTGCTCTCAGAGCACCAGGTAAGATGCACTAAGAAACAAAAAAGCAAAGCTTTCTCGTTGGCTATGCAATTGTTAATCTCTCTGAAGGGCAGAAAATTAAAGACGTCATTCAGGGAGACATGTCACAGGCACCAGGCCTGGCTCTGCCTTGAAGGAGGACTGGACAGGGAGTTTGTTAGCATTCCTGACAGAGGGTAGGTTTCTGGGAAATGAACTTGCCACCTCATTGCTATTTTTATCCACACTTCAGCCAGACAAAGACAGTAAAAATGGGCTTCCTCTTCTGTTATAAAGTTAGCATACACGTCTGTGTACAGACAACGTGAACGCCAGTGTCAGAAAGGGTTAGACACTGTCCGGGTGTGATTTCATAAACTCCTGCAATCGTGACCCCGATACACATACACTGTGCAATGAGGACATGTCAAAGATGGATTTGACTCATTAATGAGGGAAACCCACGTTGCACAAAGCTGTAGAGCTGAACGTTGTTAGTTATTGTAGGGAGAATGGTGAGCTGGATTACCCGGTGGGGACTTCTGTCCATTCAGTCAGAGGGCAGAGACGCCGGGAGCAAAATGCGTAAGGACCAAGCACAATTCTCGTTGGTGGTGAAGGCGGCTGTGAAGGCTGCTGCCACTCTGTCAGCAGGTGGGGCCGAAAATCTCAGCGAGGGGCTGATGTGTGAGAGGGTAGGGCAAGCTGGCACTTCTGCCAAATCTGGATCCCGAGAGGACAGACTGAAGCCAGGGGTGTGCCTGTCTCCTGCCACCTCCCAGGAAGGCGACTCTGGGAACCAGCAGGCCCCTGCCCCATGGACCTGTGTACTTGAAGCAGCTGAAGGATCCCACCCCAGGGGCTGGAGGAGGAGGCCCAGTGAGCCATGCTCTGTGTTTGATATGCACAGTTACTCTATGTGCAGTCAAATACCTCTTACCCTCCCCCAGAACGGGATACAAAGCCCCCCCCCCAGGTGAAAGTTCATTCTGCTGGCTGAGTCCCCTCAACTTCTTACTGACATTCTGCAGGTTAAATACAGAGATATAAATTTCATCATTAGTATATGTCTTATTTTAGGTTGTATAGAAGGGGAAAACAGGAAGAAAAAGATTTGGTGTCTATCAGGGGTCCTCAAACTTTTTAAACGGGGGGCCAGTTCACTGTCCCTCAGACTGTTGGAGGGCCAGACTGCGGGTCCCGAGACGAATCGGCTGCTAAGCAGGACAGGCAGCGGCGGCAAAAACACTCTGCAGGCCAGATAAATGTCCTAGGCGGGCTGTAATTTGAGGACGCCTGGTGTATATGAACAAAGTCCAACAATGAAGACTGCAAACTTGCCACAGTGCGCTGAGGTTGGCAGCACCATACAAAGAGCTCTGAAGGCTTCATAACCTCAGTATATCGGTGTCTCACCGCTGGGTTTGTGTCAACATGGGGTGGTGTCTTGCTGAGTGGTGGTCATTATTCTCGTGTGTTTTTGGGTACCGTCGCTAGAAGGTTGGAGCTTGAATTAGAACAATAAAGAAATATTAAATGTCTTGTTAAACGTGGCTAGAGTGGAAGTGAAATCAAGGACACATTAGTCCAAGTTCATAGGGATCATGCCATGAAGAAAATGTAGTGTACACATGGATTAAGCACTTTTCTGAGGGGAGAGAAAGTGTTACTGGTGAAGAGCGGTTAGGGTGGCCGGTAACAAGCAGAACACCTGGGTCACCTGTGCAGGTGTTGCCAGAGACAGCAAGGGGAAATACTCATTCTCTGAATGCCTAATGCCTGGCACAGGCCAGTGTCACAGCACTCCGTTGGTCAAAGAAGTCACAGAGACAACCCAGGATCAAGGAGAAAGGATACAGGACCGAGCTTTCAGTGGGAGCTGTGTCAAGAATTTTTTTTTTTGCAGTTTTTGGCCGGGGCTGGGTTTGAACCTGGCATATGGGGCCGGCACCCTACTCCTCTGCCTCCCTGTGTCAAGAATTTTTGATCATTTGTAATCATCAACCCTGAGGCAGAACGTCACTAATGGACACAAAACCATGAAGTAAACTTTGGGCTTATCTTTTCTACCAAACAGCAACATTTTTGCATCTTTCTCAGACCCAAAAAGGAAGCCTTCAAATTAACATCTGTTTTCACAGATTCTGCACAACAATGAGTGCTGGGTAACATGTGAAACGATAGAACCCACCAGACCTCGGGGAGGCCTGACAGTGCTTCCCTGTGACTTTGAAAGAGCACTTAGCCATTCTCTTTGCTTATTTTCAAGTTGAAACTTTTAATAAGATTATTAAGCAACTCAAGAGTGACAGAGGCTAATCAGTGTTAAAGTGTTAATAGCTGACACCGGGACGGAGGCAGCTCCTGTGATGTGTGATAAGTGAGAGAAGTCGAGAGACGTCTTGGAAGACACAGCAAGGACGCAGGTGTTAAGAGCTCTAGATCACCATCTCAGCATTATCAATGCCAATGCCAGTATTTTTAGTAAGCTAGGTTGTAATTGCACTCAAAACACATACTACTATATCTTCATATGGAAATTAGATATTAATATAACAAGGCTCTTATGAAGCCGAAAGACAAATAAAGCATGTATTTGAAGTTTACCATTTCATCCACGGGCCTTTATAGAATTCTCAGCTGTCCCACAATTCATGATAATACCCCTATGTCCTCAGGCCCGCAAATACGTGTCCACTGTCATTGTCTCCACCTTCGCTGCTGTTGTTTCACACCCTTGCTCCATCTTGCCAAAATAAATGTGTAGTGAATGAAAATAAAATGGATAATGCTGGCCGAGTCTGAGTTTCACAGCCAGAGAAAGTATCTAGAATTCAGACGTTAAAACGTCGTGTCGCTAGAATGACCCTGGATTACATTCTGTAGTGGTCCAGGGAAGGGCTGTGACAGCCAAGAACTCCCCTCTCAGGGCCACAACGGGGCACAACCTGGCACCACATGGACTGTCCTGGGCTGGGACTTGGGAGGCCCACGGTGAAGATTCACGGGTGACTTCTGTCAATGCCAGAGTCTCTGTTTACACAATAGAAGTAAATCATAGTCACTGTACACCCAGTCTCAGAGAGCTAAGAGTAGAGGCTCGAGGTGTGAACACAGGTCCAGAATATCAGAGGGCGCAAGCCTGAGGACAGAGACCCAGGGCGGAGCAGGTGACAGCCACCTAAAGCTCCGGCAGGACACAGGAGGGTGGAAGGGCTGAGGAGTTAAACCCACAGTTGATCCAAGGCAGAGTGAAGGGGCTGTCCCCAGGCACAGTCCGGGGGAGACTGACAGAGACGCCGCTTGACCTGTGGAGGAGGAGGGGACCCTGCTTGGGGCCAGCGGCCTTTCTGAAGAACCAGCAGGTGCAGGCGTCGGGGTGAGTGGCCGACAGCCGCATCCTCCTCTCCATGCGTGGTCCTCTCGTTTCTGGGCCTGCGGCTGGACAGTCTGAGACGCCACCCATCATGCAGTTTGCATGGTCCTGAAAAGCTGATTTTCATATTGTTTCTCTCCTGTTAGTTGACTCCATTCTCCAGGTCACGGTGTGAGCCCCCACGGTCCCTCTGTTGGACTCGGTTCTGGGGAAGCTTCCCTCAGGCATGTTGGAACCTCCAAATTCTGCCTTCATGAGAGGCAGAATCATAACAACTACAGCTTTAGGGGCACTCAGATGATATAATCTCATACCCTTTTTTTAATGCCTTCATTGTAAATATTTTTTTCCTTTTATTGAGTCATATACACATAAATCATGAATACGTTTATGCATTTGTGGGGTACAATGTGTTGATTTTTATACAATTTGGAGTGTTTACATCAAACCAAGTAATATAGCTTTCACCTCACTTACTTAACTATTGGGCTAAGACATCTATGTTCTGTACTTGATAGATTTGACTTGCACCCTTGCAATATGCTCCATAAGTGTGGTCCCTCTGTTTACCCTCCCTCTATCAAACCACCCCCTCATACCTTTAATAGATACTATAAAAATATCCACATCCTTCACAAGGGCCCTGCTAAGCATCTAACCCTAACTTCTACTTTCTGATGAATAGCTTTGCTAAGCTCTTCCTTGGTGGAAAGAGATCAATGTCCCCACTTCCAGAATTGCTGATGATAATGCCACCAAGACTAAAATTCCAAATGAATGTTTATGGCCGACGTGTGAGTGTACAAATATATCGTGTATATGCACAAACGTGTACACACACGTGTACCTGTGTGTGTATATGTGTCTGTGTACGCACATGTGTATATGAGTGCGTGCTACATATGGATATGGAGGTAGGTGTGCTAGCCATGGACAGATACACATCTACTCACATGGCGTGTGTGTGCGTGTGCATGTGGGTACATGTATGTAGCTATAGTAGTCACAGGTACGGGTCAGAGCCAGAATGAGAGAGAGGCACAGACGGCCCCGTCACGGAGCCAGTTACTGCCTTAATAGTCAGCACACAACGTGAATCCAGGGCCTCTAGTTCCCTGTGCAGGGTTTTTCTTCCTGAAAATAATTTTTTTACTTACAGAATATTTTACAGAGTATGATTCAAAAAGATAAAAAGGAAGGGAAGTCAACAAATTTAGGAAAAACATAGGATAAAAGGAAAGAAAAACTTACGGCTTCCTTAGGGTTCTTGTTCTCTTAGCTTTTTGTGTTTGGTTCTCGTGGTGAATCAACTCATCTGTGCTGCTGAAGACTCCGCCCTTCCTTCCATTCCTTGTGGTTTGATTTTAAAATTCTTGACCCAGCATTGGCAGTTGGTGCATTCCTGCCTTTGAGCCTACTGTGAGCCCTTTGACCACTCAGAGAGATTGACCTACCCAAATATCTCCCCTTCTCTTGCCCCCGCTCCTCTCTCAGGCTCTACACGCAACTGTAACATGGAAAGTTACGCCCAGGCCACCTGCAGACACCAGGTGAACATCAAGACATTCACAGATGCTGAGAAAAGAAAACTACTCTCAAACTGAACTAAACAAGTCTTTACTTTTTCTTTAATAACAATAACAGAAAATAAGTCTTCAGATTATGTTATCTTCAGAAAATATCAAAAACAGAAAATATTTGTGAATGCCTGTAAACGGACATTTATTCAAGCATTCTGGTGTCAGGTTGTAAATGTATACTCTTAGGGATGGCTGAGGTATGCTTGGGGGGCACTGTAATATTTTTCTCACATTGTTCTCTAACAGATGATGGGTTTTTAAGTCAGAGAATTAACAGTAAAATTTAAGAGAAAGAAGACGGCAGAATATGACAAGGGATTTATCTCTCAAGTGTGTCAGATAGCTACCATTTTTGCCTTTTTCATTTTTAAAATAGATTATTACTTATGTTACCCCCATGAGGAAAACATTTCCACGTAAAATACATCAAATAGTATTATGAAAATGAATGACACAGGAGGAAATCCGTACAACATCAAAAGAAACTTATAGTTGCCTATTTCCTCATCTTCCTTTCCTATTTAGTTATAGAATATTTGTTCAAAGTCATGTAGATATAAAGGAAGGTTCCGACTCCTCCCAAGAAAATACAGCAAACTAGAGATTCTCTTTTTGTATTAGGGCAGCTCAGAGCTTTATTACTTATAGAGCAAAACATACATAAGGACAAAGATAATTAGATTAAAATGGAATGCATTAATTTTGATAAATGAATTAATCATACTTGCATATTGGTAAAATTTTTTTGAAAATAGAATATTTGCAGCCTAGGCAATACTAGCAAGTGCCTACTTTGTGCCAATAATTACACTAGGCATTGAGGATACAAAAATAAATTAAAACATAATATAGGTCATGACCTCAAGAAGCTAATAGCCTAGAAGGGGCAATGTAATTAGAAACAGATTTATAAGGCTTGATATCCAGCTAAAGGTCTTGGTACCAAGCTAAGGGTCTTGCATTTCTACTAATCAGAACAAAGCTTTGGAAAAGTATTAACATAGAGAGTGAGGAGAAGTGGGCTGATTTGAAATGTGAAGTGTTACGCGGGTGCTGTGCATCTAACAGAGTGGAGAAGGGCAGGATGGAAGCAAGTGAACCTTCTAGAAATTTCATTTCAGTGTCATTTGCAATAGAAGGGAGCGGGTGTATCTGAGAAGCATTTGTGTTAAATGAATCGGAATCACTGGTATGTGAGACTAGGGCTTGGATGACAGAGCGAAAGGCATAGAGGAGACGCCCAGCTTTGAAGTTTAGCTATTTTGCCAATAGAATTGGGGAACGGTACAGAAAGCCCCATCTGAGAAGGGCCAGGAGAGTGCAAGGTGAAGTGAGGACGACTGTCATGCATTTGGTTTTACAGGAATTAAATCGAAGGTGATTCATCTTAGAAGAGTTGTTTAAAAAGAGGGGAGGGGGCTAAAAGACCCTGAGGCTGCAGAGGAAAGATCCAGAAGGAATCTTCAAATTCTGGGCGTGAAAGATCAGCCCCAGAGATGGTAACTATCTAGGTCAAAGTCAGAGATTATGTTTCTACTGCTAAAACCATAAAATACAGGGGAACCAAAATAATGTATACACATTTCATTTAAGAAAGGAAAAACATGGCATTAAAAATTAGGAAGATGGAGACTTTTGAATTTCAAAACGTGTTGCAAGACTAGAGTAATACACAGGAGCTAGACGGACCCACCAAGCAGCTCAACAGACCTGAACATCTAGGAATCGGAAAAGACAACATTCCAGGGACAAAACAGCATAGGGTTTGTCAACAAATATCACTACAGCTGGTTGTATTGGGGGAGGGATGTGATGAACTCTTCAATACCTTGGTTAGGGCGGCAACTACACAACTATTCATCAGTCAAGACATCAAACTGTACACGAAAGAAGAAATTTTATCTCCAATTTACTCTCCAACTTTAAAATTACATTCAAGTAATATAAAAGACTCATAAAACTCTCTTTTATCTGAGGAAATTTAAGAGAAAACTTCTGACTTCTCATGTGATGGAAGTCTTGATTTTGTTTATTCAAATATCATTTGCCACATGTGATTCCTCAGGGAAAAAGGATTGTATTCCCTTTGAAAGATTCTTTCAAGATAAATGATAATATTAGAACATAACTCAATCCATGCATGTCTGGAAAAATATAATGAATTTATATATTCTGTATATTCTATGATAGTTTTACCCGCTGACAAATCCCGGTTCCCATCTTTTGGAACCGGAATCAGTGCAGACGGACATCCCATTCTAATGGAAAGTCTGAATAAGTGACCGGACATCCCATTTGAATAAGTAAATAACTCATGGATTTTGGTGCTCCTCCAAGGGCGGCAACTCATCTCACGGACCATTCTTAATGATCGCTAGAATCAACTCCATCTTCTGGTAATGGGTTTCAGATTAATATTTCATTTCCATAACAGCTTGAAATTATTGCTCTTGTTGCCCAAATGCCAATTAAGTGCTTCCTGCATTTAAATCTGGGCCAAGGCCACGGAAAAACCAACACCTGATTGTTCATGGGGTGGGGGCCAAAGCAGAAGGGGAAAGGGCTTTACTTTATGGTACGGTGATGGCCGTCTGCTTCTCACACAGGCAGATTCTTGTGATAAGTGGCTAAGTTTTGGAGTAACAGAAGGATATTTTGCGAGCATTTGTCTTTGAATTCCTCACTCTTGATCATGAATTGTTCCGATAACTTTCCTAACTATATTTGCCAATTGTCTTGTTTGTCTGGATTTCAAGAATACTTTAACCCGGGCGGCACCTTTGGCTCAGTGAGTAGGGTGCCAGCCGAGGGTGGTGGGTTCGAGCCTAGCCCCACCAAACTGCAACGAAAAAATAGCTGGGCATTGTGGCAGGTGCCTGTAGTCCCAGCTACTCGGTAGGCTGAGGCCAGAGAATTGCCTAAGCCCAAGAGTTGGATGTTGCTATGAGCTGTGACGGCACAGCACTCTACCGAGATGACAAAGTGAGAATCTGTCTCTAAAAAAAAAAGAGTCCTTTAACCAACTGTTGCAGACACCCAAGGCAGTGCTTTAGGAAGCCTGATTTGCTACAAACTTACTTCCAGCTCAGCCTGAATTTCAAAATATAATATGCTGTTGGTGACTATTATTGCGGGTAGCTTCAATAAAATCAGACTATTTTTCTGATGTTAGAATTTTAGGATTAACCATTTCAAGAAAGGAAAAAGAAAAAAGCCCTCATCTCAACACTCCCTGTCATTCCCCTTGTCCCTGTTGAATCATATCCTGTGATTCAAGTTCAGGCATAATAGCTTGGCACAGCTCTCGTGCCACTGACTATGGCTATATGATGTCGAGACTAAAGTGCTGTAAGCAGTCTGAAGTGATACAGATATTTGCATCTCTAGCAAGTTGAGGAATAGCTGAGAATGTGGCCAAGCAGCTGTAAGATAGATTAAGAGTGTTTACTTTCAAGAAGAGGTTAATGTCTTCAAAATGCAATTGGCAAGCACAGGGCAGAGGCCTGGGAGGAAGCGGGGTTTACGCACAATTGCACACACTGACTCACAAATGAACTGTGAGGCTGCCTTGGCACGGACTGCAGACCACGGCAGTCCATCCTCCCCAGAGCGTATCTGTGGGGCAGTGGTCAATCTCTGCTCTATACTGACCAAAATATTTCCTGTGAGTTTTGCCATGAACCACAGAGTGAAGATGACTAAGCAGTGAAGAACTTGGAAGGATTACTCAGATACCTCAGTGAAAATACTCTAAAAGGCTCTAGAAAACAAGAGGAATATTGTTTACATCACAAACTGCGATAAAACCAAGCTCAGCCTTAGTATGTAAAAATGAAATGTTTAAAAATTGTTGAGACTATAGGGGAAGTTAGATCACTGATGCGGTATCTGGTGATAGTAAAAATCATGGCTCAAATTTTAGGTGTGATAATGATGTCGTGGTTCTCTTTTGTAAAATCCCTTATGTTTATAAGCGAGCATTGATGGTTGTTACTGTGATGCCTGGAATTTGATGCAAAAAACTTCTGAGAGAGGCAGGAGGAACTGTGGACAGAGGCAGGATGGCCCTGAGCTGACGCTGTTTACTCTGCCTGGCAGATTCAGGAGGGCCCAGCATGGCTGGTGTTGTGTTTTGTTTGACGTTGAGATTATAATCTCAATAACAAGTCAAATCAGTCACTAGAAAGGAGGCTTAGCACTCGCCCGGTGAAGCTTAGATGTAACATGACATCCGGAGGGCCAAATCACATTATTTATTTTTAAAGGGATCTTTTGTTTTCTTTTGGGGTTTTTTTCGAGGGGGGAGATGGAAAGATGGGGACAGATTTAATTAATCTGAAAATTTTTAAGTTTATTTTTCTCAAAATGTTTGCCAAGTCTCCTTCCTGTCCACGTGTTCATCCTCTGTTATTTGCTCTACTTTTTCCTCCCCTCCTTACTGTCCTCTAATCTCATTTTCAGGGGTTTTCCAGGGAGACCCAGGCCGGGTACCTGTCCTGTCACTCAGCTCATCTGCATTAAAGGAGCTCCTTGGAGGACGGTACCAAAGCCGGCAGAGGTGCTGAGGAGGTCACCTAAGAGGAAGCAAAACTACAACTTTTAGGAAGGCAAACACTAACAGTTTTCCTTATTGCTACTAATTTTACAAAATCGAACCTCAACCACTAAACTACTTAGAATCTCATAAAAGATGCAAATGACCAGGTTCACAAGCGTCTTTTCCTTGTTGACCGATATTAACAAGTGGGATTTCCTCTTGCTTTAGAGAGAAAGAGGCCAAAATTAAAAAAGGCCACCTGAAAAAAACTTCAGCAATTAAAACAGCCTGGATTTTTCCTATGCTGATTTTACTCCCGTGTAATAATCAGCAAGTCATTTAAAAAGTGTACTGAGTGCAACTTTTCAAAGCCTCTCTGAATCCCAGCGGCCGCCTCCTTGCACTGCGGACTCAGACCCTCATCTCTCCTCACCCTTGAGCAGGACTGGGGGGATTTTAGGAGCTTCCTGCTGTGTCTGGTCTGGAGTTGATTGTCCCACTATTGTCTCAGCCCCCAGTGGACTTGGAGATAAATGCACAAGGTCACAGGCTTTTTCCCCAGGGAAATGGGCTTCCCACCCTCCTAACCCCTGCCCTGCCTTCCCTTCACTCCAGAATGTAGAATCCAGCCTGCCCCAGGCTCACCTGCATCACAAGCCTTACTTGGAATTATAGGGAATTACACAGCATTTAATACCCATTGCCAAGGCAGGTAAAACAAAAGCAGAGATTGACGGGCTGATCAAAGAGCAGGTCATGAGAAACAGACAAGTCGACACAGACACCTGGCCGGTTTGGAGAGGAACGTCTGTCTGGAATTTGGGAGGGGAGTGTCTGGAGAAAGGCGTGACCCAGGAAGGTGGCAGAGGCACCCGTGGGCAGGGGCTCCTGACACGTGAGCATGTCCTCGGAGAGTGGCAGGCGATACGCTGAAGTTCAGTGGTGGGGCTCGGAGGTGGCGCAGCCCCAGGACGTGCGGTCAGCTGGAGCCTTCAGAGACGGCTGCAGATGCGTGGTGGGAAAGCGACAGGCTAAACGTGACGCTGGAAGAGTCAAAAATGGAGGGAGCACTTAGGGCAGGACTGGAGGAGTCCAGCAAAAATGGCTGGTTTTCAACACAAATTCTTGGGTGTGCAGATATGTGTTGAGATATAGAAGGTCAGTCTGAGCAATAGTCCTGAGATCAGATGGTCAGGAAGCGGTGGGAGTTAACAGGAGGCGCAGGCCAGTGTGCCCACCGTGGCTGTAGCCCCATGGCAGTGAGGACCCACTGCCCACAGTGAGGGGACCCTCTGGTTTTGAGGGCAGCACAGTTACTAGGATGCCCTAGGCCAAGTATGGATCTGCTCGGGGACCTCAGATCCCACAAGCAGTCCAGAGGGGTCCATCTGCAGCTCTGGGGTGAGCCTTGAGTTCTGCACAGTCCCCTTTACAATGGTTTTGAGTTTTCCCCCAAAACTCCTGTGAACCCCCAAGGTGGTGGTGCTGGGAGGTGGGACCCAATGGGGGATGTTTGGGTCGTGAGCCGGACCCATTGTGAACAGTGAGCAAGTTCTTGCCCTGGTGAGACTAGGTCAGCTCCCCTAGAATGGTTGTTATAAAGCAAGGTCCCTCCTCCCGTTTGGTCTTCTCTGGGCACGACTCACCTCCCGTTAGACCTTCTCTGCTATGTTATAACACACCACAAAAGCCCTTGAACGTCCTACCTGAGCTGAAGAACGCGCTTTCCCTTATAGATTCCTCAGTATCAGGCCTTCTGTTACAGCAACAGTAAATAGACCAAGATGCCCTGCTGTCCACTCAGGTGTCCCCACATCCCTGGGACGCTCCCACCTGACACAGGTGCTGACCCTGAACTTCCCTCACAACCCTGGGCAACTCAGGGAGCAAATGGAAGGCACCCACTCACCCAGCCTCTTGCAAGCTCATCTCGCATAGAAACTGCTCTGCCTATACCTTGATTTGGTAAGAAGCAAATTAGTCCCCAGACTTTGAATATCATTTTGATTTTTGGTCTACTTTGATTTGCTTGAGCGTAAAAAGTTGAAATATCCGCAGAAAATAGATTCTAAAAATAAAGTGTGAAAACGGACCTCGTAATTTACAACATATTTATGGGGACATGAAAATTTGAAACAATGACTGCTGGAAGGTGGGAACAGGAAGTAATTGACCAAAGATCTGAGTTAAGGGCAGAAGGTCCACGGAATTCAAGGTCAGACAAACCCCCAATGCCAGCGTGATCCTCAGACGCTTCCCAAGACTATTTGTGTTCCTTGGACATATCTCTGCAACTACACGCTATCTTCTGAAGTATAGTATTTATTCAGAGAATCACTGATAAGAGCAATTTGAGCAAAGAGTCAAAAAATATACAATTCGCATTAATAGCAGTAACCCAAATTACCACCTGGTAGGCAGATAAGGAATGCAAGGATGATTTAAATATGGTTTGCTGAAATGAAAAATCATATCATTGTGTAAGCCTGTCAGCGTGCTATCTAATGATAGGATCAAGCAAATATTATTTTCCCTGGCATAGGTGGATAATTTGGAGAGAAGAGACATGAGTTAAATATGACCAGAATATTTAACTCAGCTCGGCTGATTTGAGATAGAAATACCAGTCGGGCAAATAGAAAGCCCCTCCTTTCCCTGCTTCATTACTAATAAGGCCATCAGAAACGCAGAAAAAATGTGCTGGGATCATAACTTGGGAGCGTTCAGTTATAAAACTTTTAAATCAAGAATCTTTTACCAATATTGCTTGGTAGTACTCGTTATCACCTCTAATTTCACAAACAAAGTAACTGAGGCATAAAGTCACCTTCCAGAAGTCACAGAAGAAGTTGATGTCCTAACTCAGCAGACCAAGTCACGGCGACATGCGGCCTAGCAGAACATTAAAATAAAGCCTTCAAAGGGCAGTTTAGCTTCTATCAGTATCTGAACAGTCTTATTCCATAAAAAGCATGTCTAAACAAGCAGATACTCAATTTTTTAAACATTCTTGTCATTTTTATGTCATTTTAATGTCATTTAATTTTAAACATTTATGTCATTTTTCTAAGTCCCTTAGAAAAAACGTGAGAATGTGGTATGTGGTGAAATGTCCTCAGGTAAGTCTCTCTTGATACTGTTCTTCCCCAAGTTCTGCGCTAGAGGTTGGGTTTTGGGGTTTTGGCTTTGTTTTGTTTTGTTTTGTTTTGAGACACAGTCTCACTCAGTTGGCCTTAGTATAGTGCCGTGGCATCATTGCTCACAGCAACCTCAAACTCTTTGGGCTCAAGCAATCTTCCTGCTTGAGTCTCCCGGGTAGCTAGGACTTCAGGCACCCGCCACAACGCCCAGCTATCTATTTTTAGAGACAGGGTCTCACTCTTGCTCAGACTGGTCTCAAACTCCTGAGCTCAAGCAATTTGCCCACCTTGGCCTCCTGGAGTGCCGGGATTATAGCCGAGAGCCACCACACCTGGCCTAGAGGGTGGGGTTTTAAAAAGTAGATAAGATACGATCCTCTTCTTGTATAGCTTGTAGTCTAGCAGGAAAAGATACACGTGTAAATAGAATATTCCAGCACATTATAGTAATAGTGACTCAAATTATACCCCCCACACCCACGCCACAGGGCACGAGGGATGTGCGGACAGCAGGCTCTGAGGACAACAGGACTGTGTGGACGTCTCTGAGCCATATTTTGGGACATAGATAGAAGTTACCAGGTACAGAAGTCATACTCCAGAGCATGAGCAAAGCATGAGAGCAAGAAGCAGGAGGGTGGGTCTGGGTGGCGCAGGTCGGCTGGGCCAGATGCTGCATGAACCCTGTGGTGACCCTCGGAGAACAGCTGTGTTTTTCGGGCTTCTGCGATCACTCATTCTCACTGAGAGACAGGAAAGGGGACTTGCCCTACCAAGGACTGACTCAGGACGCCCTTCCCTTTGGGGTTGAGAGAGTGGAAGCATGCACACCTTTGTCCTAGGGAAGAAATAGGGTGCACTGGTCAGCCCGCCTATGACTCTCCCACAAGTCTGCAGAGCAGCTGCAGGAGGGACGCCAGGGACACCAGCCAGCTAAAGGAGAAAGCATCAGGGGACGTCACTTAGGGCCCTTCCTCTCAGCTAGCCTGGAACTAACGCACAGTCAGCCTCAGCAAGAACCAAGCATGGGATTTGCACAGACCCCACCCCACTCCAACAACACAAGCCTGGTCATGGATCTGATTGGGATATAGAAAATAAACACTAGCAAAGCTGGCTCTACCCCTCACCCCTGAGCAGATCCAGGGCCCTGTGCTCATGTGTCCACTCTCACAGCCCAGCCGGTCTCTGCAAGATGCCTCCATCCCAGGGGGAAGGCTCCATCAGCTTAAGTGGCCCGTCACATTGGAAATTTCACTTGGCCAGTCCTTATGGCTGACATCCCAGATCATAAAAGTTAAAGCCAGAAGCAGCATGACCCGGCCCAACCCTCCACGACCTGCCAAGGAAAGCCACAGCTCTTGCCACCAGAGCTTAAAGCCACGCGTCCTGGCCAAACCATAAAGCTTCCCTCTCCCTCTTTCCCTCCTCAGAATCTGATTTCTTTATTTTTAACAGCTCTTGGCCACTGCCCTCCAACCCCTGTCTCTACACCATTGACTTGAAATCACACACAAAATGCACAGCCCAGAGGCACCGGGTGGAACTGTAAAGCGGGGCGCAGCAGCATGGGGCAGAGAGGATTCCCGGAGCGCCCTGCTCAGAGCAGAACGAGGCTGTTCTTCCTCGCTTCCCCTTCCCTGGGGAGATGTTTCTCAGGGTGTGGGGCTTGAACATGGAAGTGGGTGAACTTTGTACTTCAGGTGAATGGTGGTGGAACCACCCGTGACTAATTCTGCATGACAGATACCACGGTCTCATCTAGGAAGAAAAAAAAAATGGCTTTTTAATAGCTATTGTTGGAACAAAAACACTTAGATGGTAACTTATACTATGTCCTAAGGTGAAGTCCACGGTGAAGAAAGGGTGGAAGACCTAAAAGCTAAAAATAAATGGGCTTGGGAGGTGCCTGTGGCTTAAAGGAGTAGGGCGCCATCCCCATATACCGGAGGTGGTGGGTTCAAACCCGGCCCCGGCCAAAAAAATAAATAAACAAATGGGCTTATGTGGAGATAATGATGCCTCATCTCTGAGGTGTGGAGGAGACACAGATGGGCACAGTGAACAGCTGAAATGAATTTAAAATCTCAAAACTAAAATGGTAAGTTGAAACACATTCGCAAATTAGTCTATACATTTAAAAACAGAAATAAATAATAAAATTACAACAAAAACCCACTGGGACACCAGCAAATAGACTTGTACATATTACTGCAGTTAAAATGTGATGTTTATTTTCATTTCAAAGCAAGACAGTGAGGGCTGCAAATGAGGTATTTTCAAAGGACACAAAACAATTCTCACAGGTGAAAATATTACCACTATACACACATATGTACCGTTTCTGACTCTCTAAAAATACAAGTTATAAATTACAACTGCTATAACTTGTATTTTTACAGAGTCAAAAACATTACATAGGTGTGTTATTAATTACTTTAATTAATTAATATTATTTTTGTAAATTGTCACAGCTTATGTATGTTTTGCTTCTTTTTGTTTGTTTGTTTTTTTTTTTTTTTTTTTTTTGAGAAGGAGCCTCAAGCTATCCCCCTGGCTAGAGTGCCATGGCATCACAGCTGATAGCAACCTCCAATTCCTGGTATTTTTTGCTTCTTAAATGATAAATGAACCTATTGATCTGCTCAAAAGGATTGTGGACTGCATGACAAGAAACCCATCCTAGAAATGAAATATAAAATGCAATTATAGGGGCGGCGCCTGTGGCTCAAAGGAGTAAGGCGCCAGCCCCATATGCCAGAGGCGACGGGTTCAAACCCAACCCTGGCCAAACACTGCAAAAAAAAAAAATTAAGTTTTATATCATTGTTTAAGTTCAGTGGCTGGTTTTCCTAGTGAAGGCTGTGATGCACCCCATACTGGAAATAGAATGGCAAAAGAGTAAAACTCTGGGGCAGCTTGGTTAAGCAGAGACTCTACTGAGACTCATGTTTCCATTTAGTGGGAAACTTCATTTCATCTTGGATTCATAGTGGGGAAAATGGACAAAGCTGCAGGCATAGAACATTCCAAAGGACAGACTGTTACAGGGCTGCTGTGTAAACAGAGAGTGCCTGTACCTTGTGTTCATACCACAATAGCTACTGTTTCCAGTTATATTTAACGGGAAACACCAGAAAAGTAATTGTTTTCAAATATGGGTAAGGAGGAGTCCTGTGTTTAAAATTTGAATTTTGCGTAGCGATAGAATTTTAATTTTTTGCATATTATGATAAAGGCACTTGGACCCAGGAATGACCACTGAGATGAGACCAGAACGGTGCAGACAAGAAGTGCAGGCCCGTGTGGAAGATGAGCAGAAAGGAGGGGGGAATCGGGAGCAAACCAGACAGACACCCCCTAAGCCAGCATTTCCAGGGGTTTGTTTTAAATTAATTCGCCATCTGTGGCATTTTAAAGGTATTTTTTTCAAAAGAGCTATGTGGGCAAGTGGGTTGGGCAATTCTGGGACAAATGGATGTGATCAGGTTCCTTCTTCTTCTGGACACTTTGATGTAGTATGATCCACATGGAGCCCCACAGGAGGGGAGGATCGCATTGGGAACGGGTCCCAACTTATTTCAACACGAACTTCATTTTTTGTAGAGCATCTTGTGAGATTAGTACTTCATGAAATACATGTGGGAACATCCTGCCAAAATAAATTAAAAGACTTTACAAATTCTTAAGGAGGTGGAATTGAAAATGAGCACTAGAATTGTGTGATTTTTTCATTAGTTACATGGTTTGTTAAACACAAAACAGGAGATGTCAGAGCACCTATGTGGATAAAGGAATACACCAGCCAACGCCCCGTGGTGGAGAACAGCACAGCAAGGAAGACTCCAGGTCTTGTGCTGTGTCCACTTGCATCGTGAGTTGCAGCTTTGCATGATGGAGATGGCAATACAATGGAAACGCACAGTTATGGGTGCCCTGTGCGTGGGACGCGACGTCACAGCTCAGGAACTCATCTCCTGGGGCTGCTTCGCCCAAAGTGCAAACACAGTACCTAGAGAAGCTATTAGTGCCAAGAATTGCAACTTTATAAACCAAATCTTCAAAGTGACCACAATTTGCAGAAAAGGCTCCCTTCTGAGTAAGGTAAGAGACTCAAATCAATATGATTTAACTATCATAAGCAAAATCAGAAAAATATCTCAGGAATGATTTATTGAGAGACTCAATATAGTTGCTGTGCAGGAAATCTAGGGAAAAAACCAACCAGACACACACAAACTATCAAATAAACCTTCCTTACACACGGTCAGGCACAAGCCATCAGCCGGGATGCGCTGCTCTGCTGACAGTGAAATCACCAGGCAGACAGAACCTGAGCTCATTCAGCAAACACGGCAGACCGGAAAACAGGCGCCCCAGCTAAGTACCCCGCGTCCCTGAGTCACATGCTTTATCCTAAAATGTTAGCTAACAGCCTCTCCTTACAGAGGCCACTTGTGATTTCACAGTCCCCAAGTGGGTCACAGGAGTGGTCCTGGGGCTGACACTTGTCCAGTCTGGTAGGAGCAAACCTCTGGTTGTTTTGGTTGTGTACAGGTACATCTCCCTTCACCACGTGGAAATGTGGCCGCAACATGACTCATAAGCCTTTTTCATCATTCAAAACATTTTTTTTTTTTTGCAGTTTTTGGCCAGGGCTGGGTTTGAACCCACCACCTCTAGCATTTGGGGCCGTTGCCCTACTCCTTTGAGCCACAGGTGCTGCCATCATTCAAAACATTTTAAATAGATGATGATTTCTGTTTTAAAATCTTACCACAGTTGCATTTTTTAATGAAAAAGAAACAGGTTTTTAAAGAAGATGGCCCCTGTGGCCTCTGAATTGGTACAGCAGGATACGGCTGTGTATGAGCAGTTGGTCTACACTGG
Source organism: Galagoides demidoff (assembly GCA_963574575.1). NCBI lineage: Eukaryota > Metazoa > Chordata > Mammalia > Primates > Galagidae > Galagoides > Galagoides demidoff. The sequence continues at coordinate 26,286 of CAUYQV010066456.1, forward strand.
GGTGCACGTCAGTTCTTGTGTGGATGGGGTACAAAAAATATTCCAGGAGAAGAACTAGATATAAGTGTGGGAGTCATATGTGCTTCTCTGATAGAATATAAAGTTTTAAGGGGTAGTTAACATGGTTTATTTATTTCTACATATCCTTTGGGTCTCCCTGGCAGTGTATCATGAAATGTATATTGAATGAATGAATCAATCGATCAATCAATCAATGAGTAACAAGGGGAACAGACCGTTTCTCAGAGGACACCGTTAGTCCAGTGATTGGAAACATTTATCTCTGTATTGGAGGACAAATAACTTGTTCAGCCACCTTAACGTCTCATTTTGTCCACAGCGCACCTGGGCACACTGGCGTGGGCTGGGAATGAAATTGCCCAGATGCCGTCCAGAGCTGCTGTCCTTGCTCTGTGATGGCTTAATGAAGCCTCTCTTAATGAAATCAAACTCCCTCTGCCCCCTCTAGTAACTTGGAGGGGGACCCGGGATTGAGTTACTGAGTCTCTATGGGGTTTACCACCATTAATTTAGTGCAAAAGATTTCCCAAATAGTTTTCATAAAAGAAACAGAAAAACCCTGCTCTAAGAGAAAGTTCAAACAATTCACGAAGTGTGATTCGATGCCGTGGAAGTTAACGACTGTGTTGCTGAAATGAATTTCTCTCTATTTCTAGCTCTTTGAAAGATAATCCATGAAGTCTCCGTCCTCAGCCACCTCTTCTCATTAGAAAACATGAGTTTCTGGCCTGTCACATTTAGCTAAAGCTTCCATCTGTCTTTCTTTAAGAGTAAAAATTTTGTTTAATACTTTCCTTGAAAGGTTAGGTTCAATTTGCCTGAACACTTAGCATGGTGATCTGTACAAGTCTCTTCAAGTTGATAGAAGGTGTGTTTTAACAATGAATATTAAAAAGAAAGGGCTCTGGTTCCCCAGTCAAGATTCCCTCTAATGGAGAGGAAGGAATCATGTGTGTCTACAAGTGGGTGCCCTGAGCCCATTGCCAGATGGGACATTACAAGCTCTTAATGGTTTTCGGAGATTTAAGATGTTTTTTCCTGATTATTAAGGAAATGTATAAAATTAACATAAATAAAAAAATGGAAATAGTAAATGCAGCATAAATTTTTAAATAACTATATACGAGCCCATATCTCACAGAAAAATAATTCCTATATTTTAGTATTCTTCCTGCCAATCTTTCTACTTTTCCGTTTTGAGATGAAACCAGTATACTCAATTCTCTATTCTCCTTTTTTCATTTAAAGGAAATGAATTCTTCATTAAGAATATATTGAAACCGTTGCTCTGGGTCATCCATTAAGTCTAATTGAAAACAAATTTTAGAAAACAATCTGCTATTTAGCTGTTAAATAATCACCTTATTGAACCCTTCCTTGGTTTTTGAACATTTATGTAAAGAAAGACCAGTTCTAAATACTCTGGATCACTACTTCATAGATCAGAGTGGAATTTTTTTTTCTTTTTTTTTTTTTGTTGCAATTTTTGGCTGGAGCCAGGTTTGAACTCGCCACCTCTGGTATACGGGGTCAGCACCCTACTCCTTTGAGCCACAGGTGCCGCCCCAGAGTGGATTTCTAAAAACAGAACTTGACTCAGCACACTGAGTTAAAAGCCATAAACACCGTTAATGGCTTTTAAACTTTAAACTTGCTGCTTATTTTTTAATTAATTATCATAAAGATTGTCATTCATATGCCCAACTGTCAATTCCAAGAGCTTATCTCATTCTATCAGCTCAGAAAACTTTAATCTTTAACTTATTTATAAAGAAAAAAACAATCCCTATGGAGTTTTGTACCATTTCCACTCACCCTGTTATAAAGGGTTGGCTTTTCTTAAATTTATCACCCAGGTACGTTTCCACTCTGGTCAAGTCTGTTGATGTTCCTTGCCCGTTTTTACTGGCATTGGGTGTGTGTGCACTCACATGGGCATGTTTGCGTATGTGTGCTTGTTTCCTGCCGTCTGCCTAGATTGTTAAGTTTTTAACAACCAGAAACGTTGGTATTTTATGCAGCAAAACTAAACTATTTTCTCTTTAATCTTTCCCCCCTCCTCCCAAATCCATCACGGGCACGTGGTGCTCATGGACTCCGGCCAAGCCACCTCATCCTGTCAACCAACCTCTCTGTTCTTTCCTTTACTTATAAGACTTACGTTGAATCCACCTGGAATTTTGAAAGTGCACAGCAGGTCTGATGTTCTCTTACCAGACAGACCGTAATAAAAGTTGCGACGATTAGAGGTTAATAGTGTTTCAACATGCGGGGATGGGGGTCTCTCCTCCGGCCTCTGTTCTTCAACTATCCTTGCCCATCAATGCCTTGTGTATTGATCCACATTTTATATGTTCTACGTTGTGATTTTAGGTAGACTATCTTAATTTTCAACATTTCTCTGATAAGCCTACTGAAATAAATCTGTGGTTTGGGGGAAGGTTAGAAATACAGTAATAAAATCAAGTGTATCCCATGTAAGGTTTTTTTCATATTTATTAAAAACTGTATATCTGTTTTACTAAAAGGTTTGTTTTTTGAGTACTGGCTCATAGATACTTTCTCAGGCCTGATCTTTCTATTAACTCAATAGCTGTTTTAAAAGCACTTTTATAGAAAGCAAAAGATTCCCTTAATACACGTTTTTAACACAAAAAAAGATTCTTCTTTTTCCATACATCCTTTTTTATTATTTTCTTTCAAGTCCATATATTCCTTCATAGTCAATTAATTAACTTAATATTTGAATGTTCTTATCGAATAAAAATAACATAGTACATCATACTATAAACCATTAACCAAGAACACTTTTTATTTTTTTAAACAGAGGCAGTTCTGATTTAAGCTATTTTTGCATATAGAAGATTCCGATCAAAGCTTCTTTCTTCTTTTTGGAAGTCATATGAGAGAATTAGCCAATTAAAAATATAATTGTCTTAGAGTTTTGCAGGATAAAATTTGCGGTTGCAGATTAAAACTAACAATAACAGTATATCTAGAGAATTTTTTTAAATGGTAACAAAGTCTGAACTGCTATTTTATCCAAATAGGTAACAAGAATGAACATTCAGACCTGTAGAGAAAAGATTAATAAAAATTCCCACATTGCTTGAGAGCTATCTATAAATCACACAATAGTAATTATGTTTAGCCTCCACAAAGAGCTCTCTTTAAAGAAGAGTGACTCTGGGTGGTGCCTGTGGCTCAAAGGAGTAGGGCACCGTCCTCATATTGTACTAGAGGTGGCAGGTTCAAACCTGGCCCCGGCCAAAAACTGCAAAAAAAAAAAAAAAAGTGACTCTCCACCTAGTTGTCTTTGGACTACTACCTGGCAGATATTGCTTTTAAAGTTCAAGGTCACTGTTCTCCACCTCATTTGTCTGTGTGTTCTTTCACTGTTTGCTTTGACTATATAATTTCCGTTATGACTCATTCTGACATTAGATCAAACTGTTGGTGTTTACACCTATTTCATTGCAAAGGTGATTCACGAATTCAAACAACCCACGTGCATGTTGCTCAACATTTCCAAATATTTAAATGTCCATGCCTAATAGAACAGAAATCCCTGAATACACTGTGCTAACAACAAGATCTGGCTTCAATTTAGCATTTTCAAACATGACATCCAAATATGGCCGTGGAAATATGTCTGCTGTAGATTAGGGAAAAGACCACGTCTTTTTCAACTGCCTTATCTTCCAAGTTCAAAAGCACATTGTCACATTAACCAAAGCTGACTTTTGAGCTATATTAAATTCTGCCATTCTTAGGAGATTGGTTGATTGTGAGAGCACTGTCAACAAGATATGTCATATTTTGTAAGTGGCATTAAATTAGAAACATTAATTTTTATTAGTTATTGATTTTCAATAAATTACTTGAGACTTTTAAAATAAATTTCTGAAGTTTTACATTTCATACATAGAAAATGTCTGTATTTTTTATTTATTTATTTATTTATTTATTTATTTATTTGCAGTTTTTGGCCAGAGCTGGGTTTGAACCCACCACCTCAGGCATATGGGGCCAGCGCCCTACTCCTTTGAGCCACAGGTACTGCCCTATTTTATTTTAATTTTTAATTCTAAATCTATAATTGTGAAAGCATATAATACAAAATATGTACTTTTAAAATTTTCTTAATATATTTTAAATGGAACTCCTCAATAATCAGAGAAAGAATTGAAGAGAATAAACTATAGGGTCATGTATATTTATTAATTTTTATAAGTTTATAATTAATGAATGAGTTGATAATTAATTATAATAATTAATAATTAGGCAACATTGCTTTCACTGAATTTAACCACATATTTTAATCCTATACAAAACTTAAGTTCAAACACAAGCTATTGATATTTTAAAATAACAAATAGTTAAGGAATCCATCAGGAATCATCTTTTATTGAAAACATTTTGATTTTTTTAGTTGCTTAAAGTTAATATCTTTTGTTGATTTTCAAATATTTTATATCTTTTATTTATGAATAGCTGTAGTGTTGGCAATCAAATCACACTACAACAAAGATATTTGTACCAGAATGTTTATTGCAGCCCAATTCATAATTGCTAGGTCATGGAAGAAGCCCAAGTGCCCATCCACCCATGAATGTATTAATAAATTGTGGTATATGTACACCATGGAATACTATGCAGCCCTAAAGAAAGATGGAGACTTTACCTCCTTCATGTTTACAAGGATGGAGCTGGAAAATATTCTTAGCAAAGTATCTCAAGAATGGAAGAAAAAGTATCCAATGTACTCAGCCCTACTATGAAACTAATTTATAGCTTTCATAGGAAAGCTATAACCCAATTATAGCCCAAGAATATGGGGAAAGGACAGAGGGAGGGAGGGTGATTGGTGGGATCATGCCTATGGTTCATCTTATAAGGGTTCATGTGAATCTTTCTAAATGTAGAATATAAATGTCTTAACACAATAACTAAGAAAATGACATGAAGGCTATGTTAACCAGTTTGATGAAAATATTTCAAATTGTATATAAAAACAGCACACTGTACTCCATGACTGCGTTAATGTACACAGCTATGATTTAATAAAAAAAAATTTTTTTTAAAAACCACAAAATTAGAGGTTTAGTTTTAAATACTACTTTCATATATGAGTAGATATTCAAATATAGGGGGGTGGTGGTTCTGAGCTGTTTAACAAATAGATATACACCAGAAAGGCTGTGACAATCAGTCTCCTTCCTAAGTAGTCTGTTTGTGTGAAGTATTAGGGCCAAGGTGTCTTAGCCACTGGAACAGGAAACATGAGCTTGAGCCATAGAAGTCTTTCTAGAACTTCAGCAAGGTCCGGTATTCTACTCATTTTGGAAGGCTCTTAAAAGGTAAATTTCTGACTAGTGCTGTCATTCCATTTGGGCTGGAAAACGAGTAGCCACAGGAGACCCAACCCAGGGCAGACCCGCACCTGCGTCCCCTGGGCATTAGTCCTTGTGATCTAGGCGGAGCTCATCTGTGAAACCCAGAGGGGGAGGGGTCAAGGCTCCTGTCCCTGACTCTTCCCTGCTGTCTGCCCAGGAGAGATGGGGTCCTGCAGGCCCCTGTGGACGGCTCCTGGCCCAGGGTCTGAGGAGTGAACCTGATCAACCCCGAGCCAGGTCAGTATTAGGGCCAGTGCTTCCCAAGCTGTGACCACGGGTGACCACTCCCGACATCTTCCCGCCAACCACACGCTGGGACCCGGACGCCTGGGCGAGCTCTACTCAGCAAAGCTTAGGGGTGAGAGGAGGTCGGGTCGAGGGCCTGGGAGGTGACCGTGCCCCTCCATCCACATTTAAAATGCCTTGCGGTCCAAGGACAGAGAAAACCTCCCTGGAGCCTGCTGTGTCTCTGTGCGCTGCACGAGAAGCCCGGGCAGTTTGCGGGAGGTGCCACTTAGACAGGACTGCAGTGGACGCTGCTGCCACGTGTCACGGTCACTTCCTCAGAGCTGGTGGTGGTGGCCATGGGGCCCGTGATAACGGGGTGATGACCCAGCTCGCAGTCTCCTCAGACAGCAAATGGCCCCACTGGGAGGGCAGGGCCACCGCCCCGCAAGCCCCGCGCTCCGCTGGGGACTCCCCAGAGCAAATTCTGAACGTGGCCGGTAACCACCTTCCCAAGGCAGCCGCGGCTTTCCGGAGCGAGCGACAGAACCTCCGCGTCTGTCCTTCATACTTAAGGCAGATCGTTCAGATACGATGGACAAATTTGGTAAAAATCTGAAATTCTCAGTGATTTCATAAGAAACAAAAATGTACAAGCATTATTCATCTTACATTTTGTTATCTGCCTGTTCTTTGGGCTGGGTTTAAGAATATCAAAAGTAACACGGTTAGTCCCACAACGCTTAGGATCTAAAATCAGAGAGCTTGAATTAGATTTCACTTGTGCTATATGACAGTCTATGGGAATTGGGGAACATTTTTTCTGTTCCAGTATAACACACACATACACACATACATATTTATATGTATTTTATATGTATGTGTATAATATATATAATCATTTATGTAATAACAAAACCTTTCACAATGAAATAAGGCCTCTCATCTGTTCTCCTAAAATGAATGAGACCTTTATAATCCTTTGGGTGACAAAGTGCCTCAAAATAACTCACAGCAAAATGATGGCTACATAAATTTTATAAAGAAATAATCAAAACAAGGTTTAATCATGCCTGTTATTTAATTAAAGGATTTCTCAAAGGTCAGTTTTATATCAAATATTCCATATCCAAATATTGAGTCATAAATTCCCAGTGTTATCCTTAATGTGGTATTGAGCAGGTCACTGATAAATTACGTTACCTAAAGGCAGAACACACGATGCCATCTGCATCTATCATGGTCACACAGACTCCTTAGTAATCAGACTCCTGAGTCACTTTTCAAAGCTGCATTCAGATCAGAAACATGATCAGGGCAAGATTGGGGAAGAGCTACCAATGGGACAGTGTTAGCACAGGTGGTGTAGATGGAGCGCTGTTGGCACAGGTGGTGTAGACGGAGCGCTGTTGGCACGGGTGGTGTAGACGGAGTGCTGTTGGCACGGGTGGTGTAGACGGAGCGCTGTTGGTGTAGATGGTGGAGACAGCATTATTGACATGGGTGGTATAGACAGAGCACTGTTGGCACAGGTGGTGTAGACGGACAGCTGTTGACACGGGTGGTATAGACAGAGTGCTGTTGGTGTAGATGGTGGAGACAGAGCACCATTGACACAGGTAGTATAGACGGAGCACTGTTGTGTGGGTGGTGTAGACAGAACGCTGTTGGCACAGGTGGTATAGACAGAGCACTATAGACATAGGTAACTTAGAGCACTGTTGACACGGGTGGTGTAGACAGAGCACTATTGACACGGGTAACTTAGACAGAGCACTGTTGGTGCAGGTGGTATCAGATGCAGCATATTAAGAGCTCTGAATTCATGATGGGTTTGCATGAAGGTTCAGGCTGAAGCTGGGATTTAAAGAGAGAAATAAGATCAGCAAAAGAGTAGAAAGGTATGGAGCAAAAGCAGTGAGAACTTGAGCTACGTTCTGGTTCTGGGTGAGCAAAGGGTTCTTGCTGAGACCCAGAAGCCCTCTGGGAAAAGGATGAAACGTGAAATGCAGGTGAGAAAGTTCCAGCCGTGACCGAGACGGACGGAGGGACCTTCTCTTTCTGCCTTTCTGAGGCTCGTTTCTCTCTCACAGGCGGCCCTGGATCTGCACAGATGTGACTGGAATTAGGCATCAGCCTCGTCCTGTCTTCTGTCCTTTGGTTTAGGTCATTAAAGCCTTTGAGCTCCAGCACAGCCAAGCCGTGGGTCCTGAGGAAGACGCAAGGGGAGGCGTCAGGAAGAAACAAAGGAACAAATTTATTGTACATCTACTTAGGCAATTTAAAGTAATTATTTTGATTTCTGCCATCATGGAAATAATACACTAGTAAGTTATGATACTGTCTCCAATATGCTGACCTTGAATACATTTTTATAGGCCACGTACATCAATATTAAAAATAGAGGTGATAGGGGAGACGCCTGTGGCTCAAAGGAGTAGGGCGCTGGCCCCATATGCCAGAGGTGGTGGGTTCAAACCCAGCCCCGGCCAAAAACTGCAAAAGAAAAAAAAAAAAATAGAGGTGATAAAAAAAGTCTGTATTATAATATTGTTGCAACAACAATGTAATTATAGGGCACCAAACATTGAATGAATGCTTTCTTGTACCCAATACTAAATGCTGGTACGATAGGTGAGCTGCCTTGGATTGGCAAGGACAAAATGACACTTAATACGATGGACACAGCAGATCACGGACACTTCAGGGTTAGATTTTCACAAAACAGAAAGAGTATTATTTAATAGCCGTGTTTGTTTGGTTGTCATTGTCTGCTCGTGCCTTGCCATGTCAGTGGCACTTAGATGGCATTCAGTAAATACTTGCTGAAACAAATTTAAAAAATGACCATCCAAGAATACGAATTGTTTTCTCAACCCCTTAGGGAGCTACATATTTCTTAAGTATACAAAGTCATAGCAATGAAGTTTCCTGGAACCTTAAAGAGAAGAAAAAAACACTTGTCTCACTATCTTGAGAGAGCTAGTATATACTAGTTCTATAGTCTATAGTGTAGACTGTAACAGTCTATATTTAAAAGCATTTTTTGTTAAGTAACTGTATTGATAAACTACGTATTACTACTATTTCAAGACTCTCCTGGAGACACATTTGATATCTTCTGAGGGATCTATATTTTTGAAGATTTCCAGTTTGGGGTATCGTTCATATTGTGTATAGTTGGCATATAATAATATCAGAAAATGTCATTCAAAAGTTTAGGTTAAAAGGTGAACTTTTTAAAAAAAAAATCTTAATTAGAAGTGATTTCTCCAGGGAAAAAGTCAATTAGCATTGAATCATCTTACTCAAACTTTTAAAGTTCACGCAAAACAGGATTTTGCCATTTGGAAATATTGAGGTGAAAAAAATAAAGCGAAAACCAGGCATTTATTAATATATAATGTGCCTTCCAGGGAATCATAAAACACAGGGAAAGAGTGAAACTAGACAAATACTATACACTTTAAACCCATATAAAATTATTTCTTTTTTATTTTTAATGGATAACCTTCAATAGTTCTCTTGCCTGTTATTTATGATGATAGATTAAGTCTTTATTCTAGCTAAGATACTGATGGTGGCAACATTTTTGAGACAGTCTCACTTTGTCACCCTTGGTAGAGTACCACAGTGTAACAGCTCACAGCAACCTCAAACTCTTAGGCTCAAGCAATTCTCTTTCGTCAGCCTCCCAAGTAGCTGGGACTACAGGCACCCTCACAACACCTGGCTATTTTTCAAAATGAGGTCTCACTCTGGCTCAGGCTGGTCTTGAACCCACGAGCTCAGCTAATCCACCCGCCTCTGCCTCCCAAGTGCTAGGATTACAGGTGTGAGACACGGCACCAGCCCTATACTAATAAACACTGTATTACAATATTACTCACGTGTTTATCTCCTATTTCCAATGGGCCTTTTACCTATGCATCATGTCATAACATCATGCATAATGTCATTTGGAAAATGTTAATTAATTATGTCCTTAAGTTATTTGATTCTTCTAAATGTTGACATATTTCAATATTCAAAAACTCATACCATCCCCACTTATAAGAAAAGTGTGTAGATGCTAAGGAGCTGTAAGATCTCCATGTGGTTACAAGTTTTGCAAAACTCTACCACTTAAAAGTTCAAAATTATTTGACAATAGTGCCTTTGTTTACACTGAAGTAACATGATCACTTTATTCTGTCTAAGAAATAATCTTCGGGCAGCACCTGTGGCTCAGAAGGGTAGGGCGCCAGTTCCATATGCTGGAGGTGGGGGGTTCAAACCCAGCCCTGGCCAAAAACTGCAAAAAAAGAAAGAAAGAAAGAAAGAATCTTCTAAATATCCAACTCTGAGTAAGTTGAGATTTTCTGTTAGTCATTCTTTTAGGTAGAAAGTATTTTCCATGAGAAAGTGACTAAGATCAGCTCACAACTCAATCATGCACCTGTTATGAAAATAACCCTCAGACAGTGGCCTCCGGAATGGAAGACACTTCCTTCCCATTCTATCACACAGAATATTTTAAAAGATGTGCACTAAAGGGGTGGCACCTGTGGCTCAAAGGAGTAGGGCGCTGACTCCATATGCCGGAGGTGGTGGGTTCAAGCCCAGCCCCGGCCAAAAAACAAAGATATGCACTAAAGGATCAAGATTTGAAAAAATATATAATCTATTTCACTGCTTTCTCTTTTTTTTATTAAGTCATATATACATAGATCATGAATACATTTATGCATATGTGGGGTACACTGTGTTTTTTTTTATACAATCTGACGTGTTTACATCAAACCACTCAACATAGCTTTCGCCTCATTTACTTGATTATTGTGTCTGAAGGCCACACTTGTTTCCTTTGGCTGTGCTGACAGTAAGGACCACTAACGGCTGGTATAGTTTGCGCCACTGTGTGGATTCACGGCCAGCCATCGGCAGTTCGTTGCTTTTGCCCCACCGGTGTAACACAAAAGGCAAATGATGTCTACAGGTAATTATAAAAATCACTTTGGCCGTGTGGAATTCCTGCAAGATGTCAGGGATTCACACAGTGAGGACCACCGCACTGCAGAGATGGACTGACCAGGAATCCAGCGTCCATTCGAACAATGTAAGTCAAGTCTCAGTAAAGTTGAAATACTTATCCCCATAACTTCCCCCAGAAAAATCCTACTGTTTCCTATCTCTTGGCAAAGCACAGAAGAACACCAACCCCTGTCCCAGTGCTGGCCTTGTAATTATTTGATTTATTAATTACAGTGTTCATGCTTCCCAAGTGTACACATCTCCAGATTTAACATCCTGTCATAGATCAACCTTTCCTCATAGAAATTGAATTTTAACCTTCCTGCACGTCCTGATACAGTTGAGTACATTGTGTGCCATTTTGCTATTTATTTTCGACTTGGAAGATGCCTAATCTTCGTCACGACAGGGTGATTTTCCCTGCCCAGGCCTAATTTCTCACCCCTATGTTTCACGCCGTTCTCTCTCCAAAATCCAAATATGAAAAGATTCATACAATTGATAAGATCCTCGCAGGACTGATGGAGAAATAACACAGAGAATACAGATTGAAAATATCAGGAATGATGAAGGACTTATCCTTACAAATCCCACGTATTTAAGAACATAACTTTATGACACATGTGAAAAATACTTGATGGCTTTGATGAAAAGTCAGAATTTATCAAAACTGAGCCTAGAAACAGAAACTTAAAATTATTCTTTATCCATTAAACCAATTAATTCTCTAATTAATTAAATGTAATTGGAAACATGACACAGGGAAAACCTGGGCTTAACTCACCGGAATCATTCCTGGACCCAGCCTCAGCTGTGACCAGTCGCATCCTCTGTCCCAACAGTCACACAGATGAGCATCTGGGGGGGATCCTGACAGAGGACACGGTGTCACCACACAAAGAAGCCTAGTGAATTAGTGCATCTGGAGCAGTAACCAACGTGCCAAATTTAATAAATGCAAAATTATTGACATTGTTAATAAGCTCTCAGTTTAATACTAAATACACCACAATTTTTCTGCTATTTATTCTGAAACCAAGTCTATTTGTAAACAGGAAAAAAACTCCCTTTGAAGAGGACTAGGTAAGATCACCTTACCAAAAAGAACCAAATCTTGGGAAAGAGGGCTTGAAATCTAGGAAACGCCCCTCTCTCCCTTGCGGTCACTTACTATTCAACCTCTGGGAAGGTGACGAAAACAAATGCCTTGGTATTATCTCATCCAAGTTAACAGACTCTTTATATTTCTAGACTGAACAGAATATTAACTCCCAAATGGGACGAGTAGATGTTTAGCAAGAGTAAGGTTTAAAGGATGAAAATATTGGGCACATTGGGAAAGAAAAGAAAGACCCCGACACTAGCTTGAATAGCCACGGCAATATTTTTATGCTCCTGCAAAATAAAAAAGTCCACTTCTTTTATTGTTTTATAAAACAAGTCCACCTGTTTTATTATTTGTTAACATGTCTGAGAAATCTCACATTTTCCACAGATTTTTCTCATCTTTTTTTTAATTTGAAGGTCAAGTGATGACTACATCTCTTACTCAGAAAAAGCATTTTGGTATCTAAATGGTCTTTCCCTCTTTTTTTCCCTTGCTCACGTCTCTCCTGCCAAAATTCAGAGACCGTCAGCCAAAGCACACGAGGGTCCGGTGAAAACTGAACTTTTTCCATATTGTACTTATTATATACTATCTGGTACTCAAGCATCCCCGATATTTATGTAGGAAGACATTAAAATGTCAAACAAGCTCTCAAATGAATGTGTATGTGTTAAGAAAAGTATTTCATCTAAAAGTCGTTTTCCTTGAATTACATAGAATCTTTCTCCAAAAGTGAGTTAGCGATGTTGAAATCGCCTGTTGTTTGCTGAATGTGTTTGCGTAAATCTGCTCCTTACTGATGGCAAGTTACCCTGAGAAGATGAATATAGGTCTTAAATTATTGAACTATTGCCTGTGTTCAATAAATGGCACGCCTTACTTGGGACATAACCATATTTTTTAGTTGATGGTTTATAGTGTAAAAAGCTACAGACTAAAAAAAAAAAAAAAAAGATTGAACCAAGAGGTATTTTTCATCTGGTGCTGAAGAATTAGTCTATACTATATTAAAACTATAAAAAACTATATCAAAATAAAGTCACATAAAATTTCTATTCTTAGAAGGGGGATATATGACTATGAATGGGAATAGTTAAATTTTTAGAAATATTTAAGCATGGATAAAGTAGTCAATTTACTTTTAAATTCTACAGATAAGTTTAGACCTTTTAAGTTTAGCAAAAACTGGAACACTTCATAAGATTTAAAGTTTCTGATTTAAAATGTTCAACATATAGAGAGCCTGAGCTACTATTTTCTAGACATTTGAGAAGCCAATATGTCATTTCTTATATTTTAAGAAACAAAAGCTAATCTACTACCTACATTCTATTACACGCAAATATACCAAGAGTTCGTTTTGGCATTCTAATTTTAAAATAAAAAACTTAGTTACAGGTTTAAAATATAACTAGCTTCCTTTTAAAAATAAAAATTAAAACTTCTCCACACCCTCCTTAACTAAAAATCATTCCAAGTCCTGAAAAAGAATTTAAAAAGAAAAGACAAGCTTAGTACTCTATTCACACATTGCACATTTTAATGCACTGGATCAGATTTCTCTGAATAATTAATGGAATTGGCATTAATTGATACTTCCCAAAGCCTCAAAACCCTATTTGGTAGGTTTTCAAGATTCCACTCGTTCCACGTTCCAAGTTTTTGATAGGACAGCTGAGTTGATTGCAGATAATTCTGGTTTCTCCACCTTGCTTTACTAAAGGCTTACTGTCAACACTCAGGAATGCCCATGGTGGCAGGCTGGACCACTGTCATTACTATCCATCCCCCACTTTCTGCTGTCTTCTCTTGCACGTGACCTTGTGGTGCAGTAGTCTGAGAGCATGTCCCTGTCACAGAGATGTTGGATTTGGACCTGCAAATTGCTTTAGCCCATGGAATGGAATATATGCAAAAATCCTTTCACTTATGTGAAGGTCTGTTGAGCCATCTTGCGTTCATGTAAACTGCCCGAAAAGAAGATGCTCCAAGGAGTCACCAGTCCCCAGAGGATGAGGAGACTGGCCTTGAACTGATGGGTATCCTGGAGCCTCAAGTCCAAAGTCTGCAGCTCAGTGTGAGCAGGTAAATTGCAGCTGACCTGCAGTATCTTGAGAGAGGAACGTCATCGTTCACAGAAATATTGCAGCAAGTTAGTTCTTAAGAAAAGTGTCCTATGTGCTTGTTTCCTTTATTTATTGGTTTACTTCTCTGAGTAAAACCCGGGGATTCCAAAAAGAAGTTATTTAGAAGTTTTTCTAAAATATTTGGAGACAGGTCGTTTTTTCGGGGGCATTTCTCTGAAGAATATCCATCAGCTCGAATGCTCTGTTTCCTTGTATAATATTTGATTGGTAAAGACTGTATTTTCCTGTGTTTAGGGGTGGAGACATAATTATGTGTTTACACGCATGACTTTTGAAGTCATTCGAAATTTGCCCTAAATGGTTAACTCCACCCTTACTAGCGTGTAGCACTGAATAAATTATTTAACTTCCCTTAGCCTTTGTTCCTACATCATCAAAACGGGGACAGTTGATAGCTTTCTGCTGACGCTATGTAATTTTGGATAAATTGAGGATTCATACTGTCAGCCCTGGGGTAGACCACCAAAAATAATTTTAAGAGATACAGCTCAGAATTGCAGCAGAGGGAATAAATTAAATTACCAAAAATACTTCACACAAAATAAAAGGAAGAAAGCAGGACGGGTGAAAATAAGAGACAAAAGAAAATCACAAAATTGGACACGTAAATCCAACCATGATAATGACGTTAAACTTTCCATAGACTAAAAAAATCCCATGAAAAGGCACAGTCTTTTAGACTAGATAAAGAAGCCAGATACAGCCTTCTAAGAGAAATTCAATTGAAAAATAAAGACGAATGGATTGGATTATAAGGAAAGACAGACAGCACACCAACCAGGTACATCTGCTAACATGGCTGTATCGATATTGTAAAAGCAGACTGCAAAGTAAAGACCACTGAAGAGAGAAAAGGATGATCAGGACGGTGATACTGTCTTAAATAAGTGCATGTGTGTGTGATGACAAAGCTTCAAACTTCATTAGTCTAAAAGCAACGAGAATGAATTCATAATCAGTAATTGACACAATTAGACAAAGTGCTGGGAAATAAATGAGCTGTAAGTTATAATCGTACATGGAAATATTGTATCTAGAAATATTTTTTAAAAATCTTACAATAATAAGAAAACAAACAACTCAAGTAAGTAGCTGAGCCAGAAATTACAATACTCAGGTGGCCAAGAAAACGAGGGAAAGATGTTGGACGTTGATCGGCGTGGATGTACAAACTAAAATCAAAAGAGAAAACACTTCACACCCTTGAAAGGCCAAAATTAAAAAGGGTGTGGAGGAAATGGAGCCTGAATAAATACTGCTGGTGTGTATGTAAACCCACAACTGCTCTGGCACCAGCACCGGGCACCCCAGAAGCCCGGCCTTCGGTGTTCCTGGAAGCCTCTCTGGGTCTCTTTTCCTGGAGGACTCTGCGTCCACAGCGCTGATCCTGCGGACCAAACCTCCACGTCCACATGCTCAGCTGGAACTCCCAAGGCAGAGCTGGGCACTGCCAGACCACGTGACCTTTCTTTATAGACTTTATTTTTTTAAAGTACCTTTAAGGCTCACAGCAAAATTAAGCAGAAAGCTCAGAGATTTTCCAGAGTCCCCTGCCCCCATACGTGCATAGCCTCCTTCATTATCAACTTACCGACATTACCACCAGACGGTGCATTTGCTACAGTGGATGAGCCCACAGGGACATGCCACCAACCCCAGGGTCCCCGGCTACAGGGGGTGCTCTTGGGGGTGTGCACGCCGTGGGCCTGGACCAGCATGTCATGGCCTGTACTCGCCATCACAGTATCACACAGCGTAGCCTCTCTGTCCTGAAACCCAGAGCTCGGGCTGTCCAGCCCTCCTTCCCCCACCCCTGGCAACCACTGATCTTCCTCTGTCCCCATTATTTTGCTTTCTCGAGAGTGTCACGGGGCCAGATTCATACAGCGTGCAGCCTTTGGGGGTTGGTTCTTTCACTTGGTAACATGCGTTGAGATTCCTCCATGTCTTTGAGGGGCCTGGTAGTTCATTTCCTTTAGTGCTGAGTAACACATCGGCTGGTGTTGTAGACCAGATGTTCAGTGTGACGATTTTTTTTTTTTTACATATACATGTGTTTATTGGGTTTCTACTTTTTGTCTTCACAAAATTAAAAAGGCTTAAAATTTAATAACAATAACAGTGTTTAAGGACTAGAAACAAAAACCTCGTAAAGAATGAACAAACATAAATACATTCAGAAAAGAAATCAGACAATTGCTGCATTGAAATATTAGGCAATAATAATAATAATGCAAAGAAAGTAACATTCACATTGTCAAATAAGAGTATGTCTATCATAGAATGCTTTGACTCTGAAGTTCAGCACGGAGTCATCCGTTAACTTCTGCTTATGGTTTTTTTTCCAAAGTCTCAAAAAATAGACAACTAATATTTATAAATAAAGGTAAAAGATAATTTCAAAAAACAGATCATGCCAAATCTTATAGACAATAGAAAAAGAAGAAATATTTCAAAATCATTCTACTTAATCTGGATACACCTGATACTAAAATTGAAGAAAATATATTATTATAAAGGGGAAAGTACAAACATATTTCACTTATAGATGAGAATACAATATCCTAAATAACATATTAACAAGTTTAATTAAAAATTAATGTTTAAGTAATGTGCTTTGGTCAAAAGTAAATCCAATTTATGTGAGAATTAGTCACTATTTTCTTTTCTTTTGGGGGGGGTTTTGTGGAGTTTTTTGGGGGGTGTGGGTTTGGGGGTGCCTGTCATGTGCCTGCTTACAAATATCTGTGCTCATGTCAGAATCATGTATACCAGCAGTTCTCAACCTGTGAGTCATGACCCCTTTGTAACAATGAAAATACATCCTGCGTATCAGATATTTACATTACGATCCATAACAGTAGGAAAATTACAGTTACGAAGTAGCAATGAAAATAATTTTATGGTTGGGGCTCACCACAACATGAGGAACTGTATTAAGGGGTTGCAGCATTAGGGAGGTTGAGAACCACTGAAATACACAATTTTATTGAATAAAATACCAGGTAGCAAGGGGAGGGGACCTACATTTCTATTTATTTATGTATTTCGGAATGGTTAGATGTTTACGTATTTTGACATTGTGTGTGTATACACACTCCTCCATCTTCCTCAAAATGCTGTAACTGCCAAATTGTCTGCAATTCAGTTTGTAGAATGGAAACGTGGCCTTTACTCATTTATTCAAACTGAGTCCTGGACTCACTTCCAGTTTCTTCAGCCCCATTCACAATATGATAGACCTGGTACAGTCTCCCTCCTATAGTTAAGGAAAACATAAATGTGACGTGAGGGCCCTTGAAGACCATGTAAGGAGGGAAATGCCATTTCTGTTTTGCAGATAAGGAAAGTGCGGTTCTGTCAGGGGACATGAGGGAGGTCACCATCCACTGGAGAAGGGAGCAGGACGTACCATCATGGCGAGCCCAGCCTCTCCCCGTGTGCACACAGGGAGGCCCTGACTCCCCCTGCCTCACACTGCAAGGCCAAGGTGACCAGGAGAAACTCCCCTCTGGACTCTAGATGCCTTCGAAGTGCTGGAATAGAAGGAAAAGGGTGGAAAATAGTTATCTCGTTAGTGGCTGCGTTAGAGCTGGCTGGAGAGGGGGCAGCCTCAGGCCTCGGGAGGAAGGAAGCGAGGGACCCTGTTGTCCATGAGGGCGGGTCATCCACCAGGTTGGAGGGAAACCTGGGCCTCATTTTTTCCACTCCCATTCGAGCAAGGGTCTCCCAGTCCTCTAAACCTGAGAGTGAATTCTGTGTAGGAGCCTTTTCCCTAAAGCAGGTGTACATATTTCTGCCTATTGAAATCAGCAGCGTTAAAAAGAACTGAGTGGGGCCAACCCCGGTGGAGATGGGAAGAAGCCGTGTGTATTCCGCACAGTGGATAAACTGTTAGTGGTTCAGTGATTTTTGAAAGCTATTTGCAAAACTGCTCTCGGGGACAGTTAAGTAAATGCTGATTGATTCATTGAAGGATGCTGGCCCCGGCTGAAGCAAGCACCCGGGAAGGTGCTCTGGGGCTCTGTCTCTTGCTCTACACCTAATTTGCTGCTCCCGGGTCGAGCAATTTCCATTCAGCACGCCTCGGATGCCTGCGCAGACGGGCTTCACCTCATTTCTCGGTAAGGCTTAGGCTGGCTGAGTACAACCTCCATGAGAACAAGGTGATCCCGGCAAGTGGGCGGAAAAAGATTTGATAAAGAGGTCAAGTGCACAATGGTAATAAATGCTGGATGTGTTTAGCCTGAAGTGCTCTGAGTTGCAGATTTATGGCCGTCGTTGCTCTCTGAAATCCCCAGTAACACCGGTAGACATAAATATCTGTGTGTCCCCGTGAAGGAGCTCCCTCCAGGATCAAGGTCTTACTCTGCTGATCCCTGAGTAAACTATTTGAAAGCACAGCTCTCCACTTTATTAAGAAACACCCCAAAGGTCAAACTATCCCGGTCAGAAGAATCAAGTCTCTTCTCACTAAGACACTGCATCCTTATTTATGGTGTGATTCAGATTTTAGACAGTTTGCTCAAATCGTATTCACTTTCTCCAAAGAGTTACCACATCATCCAAGAAAGACATAACTTCAAGGGACGAGAATAATCCGGACCGCAGAATCAGATAAACGCAACAGAAAATAGTAATGCAAAGTTTATATTTAAACAGATATTTCAGGGACCTTAAAAAGGGAATAAAATTCTAACACATGCTATAGCACAGAGGAACCACAGGCCCTGATGAGCCAGTCACAAAAAGGACAAATGTCGTCTGATCCCACTTCAATCAAGTGCCTCGAATAGTCAAATTCACAGTGATGGGACGTACAAGGGGTGAGCAGGGTTTGGGGGGAGGACAGAATGGGAGGTTATTATTTAGCGAGCACAGAGTTTCTGTGTGGGATGATGAGAAGAATTCTACAGAAGGATGATGGTGATGATTACACAATATTGCAAATACATTCCAGGGCCTTGAACTGTACACTTAAAAAATTGTTACAGTGGCAAGTTTTACGTGGCACATTGCAAGTTTATAGATACATGTGTGTATAGCATACATATGTAGATATCAGACACAATAGACTTCTCAACACTACGTATAGAGCAGAGATTTAACAACACTATAAAGGAAAGCACACGCTATGGATAAGTTAGCAAATAAGTTTGCAAAACTTTTTAAGCATACTTTTCCAGATTTGTAATGAGTCCTTATCCAGGGAAAATGCGAAACCAACTGTAGCAGTAAATTGACTAGCGTGTTGCACACTCTTGAAGATACTTCTAGCCCTTCCCCACATGGAATGAGGAGCAGGGAAGAACAGAAAGCTGGGGGATTGCTACACCTCGCGTGAGTTGTCAGCATCGATGGGCATGGTTTGTTTTATTCAAAATAGCAGAAATGCATCAAATATAAAACAAAGTCGATTTGAAATATCTGATGCATATTTGACTGTAGCGACTTGAAAAGGTTTAAATTTGTTGAGAATCTTCTCCGGGGCGTGTGGCCCTCTGTGGCTACTGTACCCCATCATCTCTTACTGATCTATTCCCATCGACTGTCACATGTCACGTGTTCTTGCTCCCAGGGATTCCAAGTCCCATAAGGCAGCCTTCCAAAAGCCAGAAAGTGCCTCAGCCTGGACACTGATCTCAGACTTCTAGACGCCAGAGCAGAGAATAAGGAAACATCTATTATATAAACGCCCATCTGTGGCAGACTAAGATGTCCCTGGGTCACAGGATAATGACACGTGTCTCACACAAGCCTTGCTGGGTCTGGGGTGGCCCAGACAAGACACAGGAAGGCAAATGGGGAGTTCTGTGAGTGTTCTGAAAACACCTTTGTCCTTGTGTCACCTGACCCTTCCCGAGCAAAGTTGTCAGTGATTGAAGGAAAGAAGAACAGGACCCTCTGATGTGGCAGTGAAAATGCTGAGGACAGAATAACTTAGACCTCAGGGAGATTCAGAATAGGGTGAGGACCACACCAGCAGGTGCAAAGAAACTCCCTACACTCAGCTAAAGTGATCAGTGACACCACCTCCGCCCAGGAATGCATTCAGGTCAGCTGCCGCTCTCCGCCAGGGTCATCAGATGCTACAGCTGCCCTACACGCGTCCTTGTGGGCTGAGCCAGAATCTCTGCAGTTGCTGAAACACCTATTCTTCTTGGTGACGCCTTAGACCACACAGGAATGTCCACAGGAAACCTAAGGAGAGAACCCCGGGGCGTGCTGTGGTGGGACCTGGTGGTTTACGGCAGGGAAAGCAAATGATTTCTCTGAGGAGCCAGCCAGTAATTACTTTGGACTTTCAGGCCTTAAAGGCTCTGAAGTAACCTCTGCCACAGAGCAGAAGAGCAGTCACAGAAAATACAAGTGGAGGGACAGCACGGCGAGAGTTTGCCCACTCCCAGGTCACGCAGCTCACTCAGGACTCGGGGTGGGCAAAGGTTCAGGCCACTACCGAGGAAAATCAAACAGATACGGCCCCAACGACCAACAGTCAGATTAGTTACAGTTACCAGTGGGGTGGTGTGCATCCTGGGGACGCTCGCCATCTTTCTGGGGGGTAATTCTCCATGGTTCTGGGGGTTTGGTGCATCTCGTGAGCACAGGCACTGATGGCCCTGTGTCTCAGCCTGCCCTCCTGTGGGTGTCTGAACAGCAGCCTGAAGGTTCTCCACGAAGCAGGCTGCTTCCACAGCTCCTTCAAGAGCAGATAGCAGAAATACTTCCCCCTGTGATCAAAGGTTGGGGTCCTGCATGGGCAGAGCTGCTCTCCTGGAGCACCACCACCAGCACAGGCTTCTGGGACTAAGGGGACAGGGTGGCCAGCCCAGACCCTCCCCTGGGACTAAGGGGACAGGTCAGCAGACCAGACCCACCCCCGGGATTGAGGGGGACAGGTTGGCCAGCCCAGACCCTCACCTGGGATTGAAGGGACAGGTCAGCCAGCCAGGACCCTCCCCTGGGACTGAGGGGACAGGGTGGCCAGCCCAGACCCTCCCCTGGGACTAAGGGGACAGGTCAGCAGACCAGACCCACCCCCGGGATTGAGGGGGACAGGTCAGCCAGCCCGGATCCTCCCCTGGGACTGTGGGGACAGGTCAGCCAGCCCGGATCCTCCCCTGGGACTGAGGGGACAGGTCTGACAGCCCAGTCAGGTGGCCCTGACTCTGCAAACACACACTCAAACTGCTGCTGCCCCCTGAGTAACTACGTCATGTGTCTCTAGCTCAGGAGTGTCCAGGCTTCTGACAGCTCCTACACCACAGCAGTGCCCACTTGTAGTGACAAGGAGGGTAAAATCTCAGGCCCTTCGTGGCCCTCCCTCGGCAGTCCCCTCCGGAAGCTGCACCCTGCCGTGGTGGCGTGTGGATGAAGACCTTGACAATGTAGAGTGACGTGGACAGTGAGTTCTTGAGTACACGGCCCTCATGTTGAAATCAGTATCTTCACATACTAAATGAAAAATCGCTCTAATCACCAGAAAGGCCGTTCAGGGAGTATTCAAAATACAGGAGTAATATTCACATCATCATTCTGTTTTATTATGGAGTGTGAACTAACCCAGTAGGCACAGACATATTAAGATTCCACAGAAGGGAGCAGGAGGATACAGCACCCACAGCACCAGCATCAGAGCACGGGGAGAGGACGGGGGCCGAGCAGGCCATTAACTTCAGTCTCTGCAGAGATTCCCTTTCCTTTCAATAACCTCAAATGCAATTATTTTGCCATTTAATATCATTATTTTTATTCAGAGTGCACTATTCATCTTATAAATCAATTAGTTTGACTAATCATTAATTTTCATAGTATTTGATTTTGCTCAAGTCACTCTGGAGCTCTCCAGCCCGACTCCCTTTCCGATCTTCCATCTTCCGCCCATTCATCACTTCCCCATCACATTCCCGGGACCTGCAGACCAAACTGTTTGGTAGAATATTTCAGTAGAACGGAGTTTTGCGTGGAAAATGAAATGTTTTAGGATTTGAAATTCATGACTGTTCTTAGAACCTTTTAGCTATTTGGCTACATTAGAAAGTTCACGCCACCTACTTGATGAGAATGAATAATTTAGCAGAGACAGGCACAGCCAGCTGTGGGGCTGCAGGGTCGTCATGGGGCAGGGGGTTGGGGGGCAGTGGGCCTGTCTGTGTGTCCAGCCCGTCCTGCTCTGAAGCTGCTCCAAACACCCAAATGACCCAAGTTGTGATCTAGTCACAACTATTCCCCTAGACCATGGGTTCTCAACCTGTGAGTCATGACCCACAGGAACTGTATTAAAGGGCTGCAGCATTAGGAAGGTTGGGAACCACCACCCTAGACTCTCCATCCAATTACCCCCTCAAATCTCTCCTTTTTAGAAGTTCTGGAACTACCAATTACCCTGTCTTATACCAAGAGATCGAGAACGGAGCTCTAACCCAACTCTTCCGTAATCAGACCCCAAAGCCATCACTCAATTAGCGACTGACAGGTTCCCTAATTTTTGCCCTCACTCCCAACTTAGGATGAGGCAAAGAGCCAAATGTGTACCCTAAGTAATTGCAGAGGGTACCCCAATTCTAGTCAGCCACCTACAACTCCCCCCAGGCCACCAGCCTCCATGCAGGACACACCTGCGCCTCCCTGGTCCCAGGCGAAGCTTCACGCTCCCCACCTGCCTTGAGTTTCTGCAAATGCTAATGACGGTAGCTGATGCCCTCACTACAGCAAGCTCAGGATAGGCAGCCTGTGTTTCTCACTTGGTGGGTCTTCATTTATTTCCGTAAGACATAGTAGGAGGAGTTATGGTGAGTTACTAGAGGTTCCATAATAAAATCCCTCAATAACCGAGATCTGAATAATCGCATTGTTTAAAATGTGGGTAATGTTAATAAAAGTCTGTATTACTTCCCACCCTTGGTTTGTATGTTTGTATTGACATAGAAGCACAAAAGTATAGCCGGGCATAGCGGTGGGCACCTGCAGTCCCAGCTACGCGGGAGGTTGAGGCAAGAGGATGGCCCAAAAGCCCAAAAGTTTGAGGTTGCTGTGAGCTATGACACCACAGCACTTTACCCAGGGCACAGAGTGAGACTCTGTCTCAAAAAAAAAACAAAAAACTTTTTTTTAAACAAAGCACAAAAGTAAAGACAGTGAAAATCATACAGAACCAACTAGTGAAAACTGATCACGGACACCTCGCCCTCTACAGCGGCCACCCCCTCCCCAGACGTGGACATCTCTCCACCTCCTTTTGGGAATGGCCTTTGCACCAGTGGGAGCCAAGGGCCCGTCACTTTATTTCAGAGTCACTGTTGGGCGGCGTTACCATGAGTTCCTCTCTGTTTGTGGTGTTTTCTCAATTAGTAAGCCGCACAGCTGCACAGGCTCACGGTCCGTGCCCATGATTCTGATATCTAAACTTCAGTTAAAAAAAAAAAAAAGAAAGAAAAGAAAGGTTTCTCATAACTCATTTAGCCACTGTAACCAGCCTGAACTAATGGGAAGTTATTTATAGCCCATAAGTCAGAACAGTGGCTGCAGAATCCTGCATGTGTTGAGGACGCCTGCTGCCTGCACCTTGCTGGGGGCTCTCCGTGTCACACAGCACATGGCTTTTGTGAAGCAGCATCTTTCTAAAACCCAAGAGAAATTTAAAACCTGAATTTTTAAACACCCCCGGCCCAGACTGTTTGGGATAAGATTTTGGGACATGCCCCCTTGCCTGAAGGGGCCCTACTGTTATCAGCACAGCGTCATCCAGACATAACACATTCAGGCTGGGAGGGTCATCTCCATCCCACTCAGCCAAATTCCTTCCATTCTGAGTGGGGAAACTGAGGCCTAAGATGGTTCACCACTAGGCTTCACTCATTTTTATATGTCGTAGTCTATGATATAAATCTGGGAGTTTGTCAACCCCTCAGCAACGGTAGACATTAAAGGGTGATAATGGGTAAGCCATAATTAACAGGCAACATTTTGAAAAAGTTAACACAGGTTCAAAATACTATCCTAGGTTCATCTCATGAAAGTCCTCAGTAGCCTTTTTTTTACCTTGAGTTTTGCCTTATTTTTTTGTTGTTGTTGTTGTTAATTTCAGATTAATATGAGGGTACATAGAATTAGGTCACACAGATTGTATTTATGGGGGGAAAGTCTATGCTGTGACTGTGTCCCCACTAGCTTATTTTTACATGTTTGAGCTTCTATTCCTTTTATTAAAAAATCTAGGTTAAACATTTCTCCAAAGGAATACTTAAGACATGCAAAATGGACCAAATTTTATGATAAATTTTCAGGCAAAAATTCCACCTTTTAAGTAATGTGGGATTGTTTTCAAGAGAACTTTGATGAGGTATCAGAAACCTCACATCCCTAAAAGATAATTTCCAATTCAAATGGATGTTACAAATAAAATTACTTTTATAAAATTCTCTCCACATGTTGTCACAGACTGTCTACACAGCTGGTTATACAGAGCCCTCAAAATAAAGCCAGAGAGGTTTTCAATTCCGCTACTTGGAATAAGATGGTAAAATCTCCAAATCTTCAGCTTCGGAATTCTCTAAAAGAACATCTGATTTGGTCATTTTCTCGGATAAGTAGACTAAAGCCTGGGCATTGAGCTCTTGGATAAAGGTTCTTCTGCTCAAAAGTAGCACATGCTGAAAACCAGGTGGCCACATTGCTATTGTAATCCTGTATTCTAATCGCAGTAACCATAACCAGTTACCTGAGCCAGGCAGCGCCCAAAGTGCCCTCTGGCATTCACTCATGAGTCTTGCATCCCGAGTGTATGTCTCTATGGTTTGACTTTCGTCACATTGAAACTTAGTGCAGTGATTACACCGATCCTGGCGATTTGATTTCAGACACTGTCAAAAGAAAACCATATTTGGGGGTGGTGCCTGTGGCTCAGTGAGTAAGGCACCAACTCCACATGCCCAAGATGGCAGTGCAAACCTGGCCATGGCCAAACTGCAACAACAAAAAAAAAAAAAAGAAAGAAAACCATATTTTAAAATAGTATCTTTTAAATTCCATAAAATAACTCCTTTTTGTACTCAGACGTTTGATTTTAGTTTTGTTTACTTTGTATCTCCTAACTGTAACACACAGCAAGTTACTTCACTGTTTAATCTCCACTGGACCATGGACGGTAACGCTCTTTGATAAAAGGAAATAAATGGGATAGATCTTACGGGACATTTTGACTTTCCAGAAATTTCATCTTTTGTAGGCTTTCCCACAAAACCTTCCAATTTATTATTTTCAGTATATATTCTTCTTCTTCTTCTTTTTTTTTTTTTTTTTTGCAGTTTTTGGCCAGGGCTGGGTTTGAACCTACCACCTCCAGTATATGGGGTCAGCACCAGCACCCTACTCCTTGGCGACAGAGTCTCACTGTGTTGCCATCAATAGAGCGCCATGGCCTCGTAGCTCACAGTAACCTCAAACTCTTGGGCTCAACCAATCCTCCTCTGGCCCCAGCCTCCACAACTATGTAGGACTACTGATGCCCTCCATGACATCCAGCTATTTTTCAGAGACAGGGTCTCGGTATTGCTCAGGCAGGTCTTGAACTCCTGAGCTCAAGCAATCTACCCTCCTTGGCCTCCTGGAGTGCAAGGCGTGATCCACGACTCCCAGCTATTTTCAGCGTACATTCTATTTACAGTTCTTCAGCCTGTGTTCAAGCTGTACAGCAACAGGGATGATGGCACTCTCCCGCAAACCCAGCCACCTGGGATGCTGAGGCAGGAGGATCTTTCCAACCCAGGAGATGGAGACCAGCATGGGATACATAGCAAGACCCCCATCTCAACCAAAAAAAAATAAAAAAAGAAGAGAAACCATGTAAATTACACACACAAGAAAAATCATTTTGTTATGACATCAGGTGAGGTGATTATTTGGGGTGCACCGTGTGCTCCTTGTGAATCAAACCCTCAGTGTCCGGGTTTTTCTACACCACAGCAGTGCCGTTAGCGTCAACATCTTTTTTTTTAATAGTAGCATACATTTTCATTAGCATCTGGCAACAGAATAGAAGATGGGTCTCCATAAATTTTTCCCATTAGTATGATATTCTTTTTACTGTATAGGAAATATTTTCACAGTCTAAGCCAAATGTGTGGGAAAAAAGAATTTCTCTCCCTGTGTTACAGAAATAGCCAGAGGCTGGACAGGAAGCGTTCGGCAAAATGACACGCTGGTTCCCAGCGGGGACCCTAGAGAGGGAAGGAGATAGCATTATCCCTGGAAATGCTATTCTTACGGAAAGATGAACGCCCTCAGGATAGAAATGAGGTGTCTGCAACATAAACATCTGCTGAAAAGTATTGAGTAGGGTGACAGAATAGCCCCCAATTTTGATTGCTGGGTAAGAAACAGTATTTGGCTATGGGGCGGTGTTGCTGAATCCGTGTGTCGCTCAGGAAGGTGACCAGAGCTGTCATCCTCTCACCGAGACCCTACCCAGCTGGTGGCTGACCTTTAAGGTCAGAAGCCTGAGTTTCCTTAGCTATTCAACAGAGGTCTAAGGTCCTTTTTGGTTCAAAAAGTCAGATATGATACAAAATAGTCCTATAATTACTCCAGAACCATTATCGCAAGCTCCTATGGTTATAGTTTTAAATGTTATTACCGATAAAGTCATTATATTTTGGAGTGCATTAAGAATTAATAAGCAGAAAAGATGCCATTTTCCGGTTATTTTGGAGAAAACTGTCCATAAAGTAGGTTGTGGCGCCATCTGCTGGTAGTTGTGAGGCTGTCTCATTAGGCGAGCGCAAGGTCCTTCCGGTTTTAAGGGCACGTTTCATCATTTCCCCTGTGGCTCCAAAAAGCTTTCAGAATGTTTTCTGTTCTCCCTGGAAGGTAACTACAAACACCAAGATAGTTGTTAAGATATAAAAATGCTTTAATTCATGCTTTTTTGCTGCATGTTTCTTCAAAGAGGCAGTAACATACTCATTTTAAAAATAAGATGTCCAGATTGAATCTGATGGTGTAAGTGGAGCATTTGCACGCTGGCAACAGAGTATTGAAAATGGAATCTCTGCCCCACTGCCAAGCTCCCTCCAGGAAGCAAAAGGCTGCAGAATAAAGTGTCTTCCACGGCTACAATCAGGCATGCTAACAGGGTCTTTCCAAAAATGACACTTCTCGATGTGCCATCCATATGCATGACTGCATCATGCCAACGAGCAGGGAACAACGTGAAAGGGATAATTTGATTCAAAGTTGGGATGAATAAGGCAACATTAATGAACAAAGAAAATGTCTTCTTGTTTAAAAAAAAATGCCCTTTTAGGAAAATTATCCAAGGAATAGACAAAGGAATCCTCCGTTATTCAACACCAACTTAGAAGTCCTGGGACAGTGCGTCTTGCCACAAGGCACAGGTGTGTCTGGAGATGTTCCGTGTTCCCAGACAGGGCGGAATATTTATCTCCTGTAGGGTAAACAAAGAGGCAGCGTGTACAGCGTTTCAGAGACTTTTTATGGTTGTAGGATTGAAAACTCAGATTTATTTTTCTGTCATGCATCACAGGAAGCAGGCTTCCATAAAGTCCTCTGGGAAAGTCACTCGTGTAAGTGGATTGTAGATTCTGCAAAGTTGATGTCTCAAGCCGTGTGAGCTGAACGCCCTGGAGGTGATAAGAGAACCAGGAATTCTGAACCAAAATCTGCCCCGGAATATGAGACATAATGGGTTTCAAACTCTACAAGTTTCATATGATTATATTAGGGTAGTTGGCAGTAATCTGGCAGCTAAACGCTGGGATTGCTGGTAAGTATGTTCACGTGACGTGAAACTCGAACGTGACTTTCAGGTGAATCCACACTTAGTTTAGCCCGTGAAGAAGTGACAGTGTGTCCTTAGCTGCATTCTGCCCACAGACTCGGGAATATCCAGTTGGACACTGGCCTCACTGGTTAGAACTCTTCTTCTTATTCATTTATTTACTTATCTTTGAGATAGGATCTTGTTCTGGGTAGAAAGTCATGTCATCATGATAGCTCACAGCAACCTCAACGTCTTTGGCTCAAGTGATCCTCCTGCCTCAGCCTCTCCAATAGCCAGGAACACCATTGCCCACCACAAGGCCCGACTGTTTTTTTTCTTCTTTTTTTATTGGAAACAGAGGGTCTCAGTGGTGCTCAGGCTGGTCAAGAACTCCTGGCATTAAGTGATCCTCCTGCCTCGGCTTCCCAGGGTGCTAGGAAAACAGGCTACCTCACCCAATCCACTCCGACTTTCCTGGAATCCAGGACAGTCTATGACTTATCCACAATAAAGCTAGACGAGGGTATACTCAGGAAGTCAGTAATTTTAACAAATTCCTGTAATGCATTATGAGCTAAAAAGGCTCTGCAGTCTGGATTGCCTACAGCCACACCCCTCGTCTCCTCCAGTTCTGACCTTATTTGCTGCCACCTCCCCTCTTACCCAGGTAAAACCTAAGGCAAGCACAGGGGTAGACTCTCCTGGGGTCGATTCCACAAGGTCCTTCTGATACTTTCACCACCTTCGTCCCTTTCTGTACAGCTGAGGCCACACATGTCGAGGTGTTCCTTTCGCTGATTGTTTTGGGCTTTCATAAATTTCATGGGGAAATATCTAATTGACTAGATATTGGAGGGGGGAATAAATATTGAACTCTGATGAGGATTGATGCTTTCAAAGGAAAATGATCCTGGCTTCAGATCTTGTCCTAGACAAGGAGGTGGGTGAAAATGTTGGGAAGAAGGTAATGAAATCGCCCCGGTGACTGCACAAGCCGAGACGTGTTCCCCGGGCAGCAGCCGGGAGGGTCCCCAGCCAGTGCCCCAGCTCAGTCCCCGTCACCCTCAGAGAGCCAAGGTGGGTGACAGAACATATTTGACCACGATCAATTTGCAAACATATAACCCATATGAGCATCTATTTAAGTTAAAATTAAGATGTAAACATAATATAGATACCTAATCAAAAGATAAGGACTTTTCAATGTTCTTTACAAATCTCCAGCAATTTGGCATGCTATAAATATTTGGAATCCATTCTTGTGCTACTTATAATAACTTTTCTATAAACTTTATATTATATAAAATTAATTTAAATTTCCGTATCCCATCAAATATTAACTTTGATTTCTCACTTCTATCTTTTTTTTTTTTTTTTGCAGTTTTTGGCCGGGGCTGGGTTTGAACCCACCACCTCCGTCATATGGGGCCAACGCCCTACCCCTTTGAGCCACAGACGCCGCCCAACATTTTACTTTTTTTTAGATCAGCAAATCATATTCTTAAAGACTTACACTGAGGAAGCAGACAAGCATTTTTTGTATCCACCATACAATTTTCTCTTCATCATTATGGAAATTGGCTTATTCCTGGATGTTTCAAAAGCTTCCTTAACTCATGGAATCTAGACAATTACAAAAGGTTTTTATAATGGAGTGCCTTTTGCAAATCAATATAAAATTGTTAGCTGACCTGGCAGAGGGCACAGACCAGAAAGCCACTTGTTTTAATGGAGTCTTAAAAATGCCTGGAAAGGAATACGCCATTAATGTCTTCCTAATAAACCAAAAAAGGGATGTTTTTATGATAGTAAATATAACTTTGATAAAATTGAATTATGGTATTCTAAAAAATTACCTTGGATGTTTATTTGGGAACCAGATTTCATAATTTATGTTATTTCTTTTCTTTAATCCTATAAATTCTAAAAATTAATAGTAAAGGATACATCTAATGCTGCTGCCCAATTTCCAAAATTGACTACTCCCATATTTTAAGAATTATTTAAATATAAACTTAAAACTCATGTATGAATAAAATCAACTCATTTACTTATTAATGCTGATGAAAGATATATTTGAGTATTGAAAATGTCATAACTTCAGAGAATTGAAAAGTACACACGAGGGCTCAAGGTTTTCAAATACAGCTTGAAAATACGGAGCTGGAAATTCACTTTGATGTCCACAGCTCCTGCTTCCTAATTTTTAAATAAGGACGATGTCTGAAGTTCAAAATAATATTCCATATTATAAATAACATCATTTTTGTATATTGCC
This sequence comes from Galagoides demidoff, assembly GCA_963574575.1. Taxonomy (NCBI): domain Eukaryota; kingdom Metazoa; phylum Chordata; class Mammalia; order Primates; family Galagidae; genus Galagoides; species Galagoides demidoff. The sequence continues at coordinate 56,254 of CAUYQV010066456.1, forward strand.
TGTGAATGAGTATACTAATTACAAAAGTGGGAGCTGATCAGAAGAAATAGAAAAAGTCTTGGAAGCTTTTTGAGGGGATCTTTCTTTCTCCTAGAATAAAATGTTTTTTTAGTTGTCTAAAAAGCACCAAAGATAGGCAAATTCCCCTCGTGAAAGTATTTTCTACATTAATATTGGTTTTTAAAATCCCTTAAATATGATTTGCCTTTTTTCCTTTCTTTTTAAGGTATAAAGTTTCCCTACCTGGTTTTGGAATCAATAAACAATGACGGTGCTCAAAGCAACTTGTTAGGAACGTAATCAGATGCGTTAAAAAACTTTTTTTTCCTGTTTCTTTTTTTAAGCTTCCTGCTGGCCTGACCCATTGTGTGCTCACATCCCTTTGAAGCCATGTGGGGAAGTAATAAGTGTGTGTCCTCATGGCCAGACACGAGATGTTTATGAACTGGCCAAGGGGAATATGGTGAGCTCATCAGAATTGTCGTTATTCTGAGCAACACACAAGCCCAGGAAACGCCGGTGGGAAAGGACAATGGGTTTTGAGCGGTTTAACGGTTTAATTTTTTATTAAAAAAAAAAAAGTCAGACAAAACACAAAATAGTAGCAAAATAGAAAATAAAGCAATAGTCATGTGGCTGGAGATTTCTAAAGAATTCAAAGATGAGCTCTCTGTGAAGACTGGGAGGCAGGAACGGGACTTTGTCTCAAACCGTTGAGTCTCTTTTTTCTCCTTACCACCAAATCCTGCACCTTGTGGTGTTTCTTACTATCAAACCACTGCAAAGCCTTCCGCAGCCGCTATCACTGTCTCTCCAAGATCTCCTTCCCAGGAATCCCAAGACAGGGAAACACATGCTTAAGGGCGTAGCTCCATCTACAGGAAGCAGGAAGAACATGGGTTCCTTGTAAACACGGAGTTCTCTGCACACACCCATCCAGATGAGCTTGTTTTTGCTTCTAAATGACCCTTTTGGCTGAGACGTTTCCAGAGAAGAAAGAGGAGTGGACAGGTGGGTAATAGGCTGTGGTTCATCTCAAATCAACTTATTTTCTCTTTTTCATAAATTTTTTTCTAAAAAGATGTCCACTGATATGACATATCATGTAAAACATACTCCCACGAATAGAACCTCCTCTGAGGTTTTAGATACGTTGTCAACCCTGGATGTAAAAGCTCAGGGTAATTCTGTCCCTCGGTGCTGGTTTCCATTCCCTTCATCACGGGGAACACTGTATTCCCCGAAAATACAAGTGAGCAGCAAACAAAAATCAAAATAAAAGAAATGGCTGATTCCGGGACCAGGTCAGGACATTTGCAGGAGGAGCCTGGACCTCTTGGGAGAGCCCGTAGGTCAGAGAGTTTAAAAGCAAACCCAAGGGTAACAAGCCCACCCCGATCTGAATGAGTCACGGGAATACAGGCAGGGTCAAACTCCCAGTGACTGAAGATGGGGCGACTTGAGCATGAAAATAAATCAGGTCTGTCCTGTTGATCATAACCCGAAATATGAATTAAATCTCCATGATTCCATATTGATAGAAATAAATGATTAAGTGAATAAACAAGTTCTAAGGAGGTGAACAAATCTCTCCTGCAAAGTAATTCCTAATAATGTGAATAGCTACCCTTCCCGCAGAGAGCTGGAACACGCCTCCCCACTTCCAAAGTGCGACAGTGGGTACGTGGCAGCTTCCCTTTCAAAGAGCACAGCTCGGAAAAGTGGTCAAAGTGGGTGACCGTGCTGTGGACAGTCCTGAATGCACCTGCCTCCCCTGGTGACCTGGGGCCACACTGCCCACACCAACAGCTGCACTCTGACGTGACCTGGTGAGCAACGGCACTTTCCCTCTGCCGTCTTACTCCCAAGAACTGTATACAATCCCTAACTCCTGCTCCTCAGAACATCAAGGTTAACAAGAACCAATGAAGTCTGAGAAACCGCCAGTCATAAGAAGCTTCCGGAGACAGGAAGACGGAAGGTAATGTGGGGTCCCGAATGGGGTGCTGGAGCCCGAAAGGGAAGCACAGAAAAACCAAAGGAATCTCAACACGGCAAGGCTTCCGTGAGTGACACATCGACATTACTTCATTAATTGTGACTAGTAGGACGCTAAGATCTGACGTTACGGACAGAGGAAATTGGGTGTGGACAGGAGGGCAGTTCCCCACGGTCTCCACAACCTTTCTATAAATCTAAAAACTAAAAGAAAACCTTTGCTTAAAAAACCTAACGCCTGTCATTTTTTAAATTAACGTAAAGGAATTCTTTTGTTTCATGCATTAGTCATTAGCTACGTGAAAATATTTTGTAATAAAATTGTGTGACACCTTAAAATTCACTGATTCATAGTTTTTCGATAACAGAGTAACATATCACCGCTGTTGAGAATCTTTTATTGGAATCCTGTCTCTTAATCTTGTTGGATTGCGGGGTGGAACCTCATATTCCAAGTATATGTTTCTAAAATTAAATTTCAATAACTCAGACGGGTCTAAATTCAACATCCAATAAATCCTGCTTCCGTCTTTCCCATACGGCGTCACCTATAAAGCAAGTAGCTAAGTGACTCCCGTTCCTTGTGGGACGTTCTCCAGCTGACAGCATGACACTGGCGGACTTAGGGTTTGTGCCTCTGTCTCTGCTCCACACATAAAGACAACAGCATGGATAGTCAGCAAATATTTTACTCTAATAAATCTATAAAACAAAGATTTGCTAAAAGGTGTTCAAATAACAGACATGTAGTTAGATTATAATAGTGCTGCTTTTTAAGCAATCATTTGAGTTCAGGGCCCGAGAGAAGGTCAGCGCACCAAGAACAGTGCTCTCTCTTCGGGGGGAAAAAAAAACTCCTAAGATAACATCTAAGAATTTAATTTTCTAAATGTCTTGGCATTTGGATTTGAGTTTTAACCTGGCACACATGTTGGTGTTACAACTGAATGCATAACTTGTTCTGCTGTGTGTCAGATCGTACGTGTTTAGTAGTAAATGGTCAGAGGAAATGACAACATTCCAAATCCTAGTCTAAGTCATCTTTGATAAATGTAGAATACCACGCCCTTTCATCCCATGAAGCAAATAAACAAGAAATACTCTCGGTGATTTTAAGGTTGTGCCCTCTTCTTCCTTTATATTTGAGATTATTTTTCCCTCTTTTCTCTTTTCTTTCAATCTGTAATGACCCATCTCCCTTAGGAACCCTCTCTGAGCCAATGTGATATGAAGTTAGGCCAATGTGGAGAATTCAAAGGTAGGAGGACAAAGGTCAGCTAATTCATCATATTGGGGGCACTGTAACCACCTGCCTAGACCCATCTTTAGTGTCTACACCTGAATTGACGCCTTGAACTAAAATTAAAATGTTCTCTTTATATAATAGAATGATGCCTGTCAAAATGTTTTCTGTGCATCAGCAATCACAGGGATCTTGTGAGAAATGTCGACTCTTCTTCCCCCGCCCAAGATCTAAGGAGTTGGAGTCTGCATGTATTAAGACTCCTGGGTGGCCTGCGTGCGCCCTGAAGTTTGAGAATCTGTGTCCTGTATGGCTATTGTCATTTGGAACAGTATGTTTACCAGGACGTACTTCCTAAAATTCCAGCTAAAGTTTCATTTCTTGCTCCTGCTCTCCGTAATCATTTGTTTTATGTTCTTGTCCCACAATTTTCTCCCCCAGCCATGGGTCTCCAAACCTCTGTTCCATCACAGCCCCCAGCAGCCACCGCTCTCAAGAAAGGCTGGGAGGTAGAGAATGACATCATTCCTATTAGCAGTTACGTGAACAGTGAATAAATAACTTTTATGTAATTTTGAAAAAAAAAAAACCTGTTATCCAATAACGCAAGCAAGATTTCCGAAACAATTATTCTTGAAAGTGAAGTAGAAGGCATTCAAGTGTATCCAGCACTTGGAACCAGGAGATGAAAGGACGGGAGATGTTCTCTCCAAAGTTCACAGCCTCAGAAAACAAAGCAAAGCATTTGTATTTTGACATGGAGTTCCAGTGAAAGAGATCGTTCATGTATATATGCATGTGTATTTTTAAAACCCTTATTAAGATTTTAATTTGCCATCAAGGGCAACTTGTCACATGAAGATGAAACCGTTTTACGATTCATTTGCCAAGTGTAACTGTCACAGCCAAGATTAATCTAATCTGGGCTTTTCTGCATTAATATTCAAAAGGAATCCGAAGCAGAGAGAACGACTTTGTTTTGTTTTTATTATTATAATGAAGGGGATGTTTTGCATCTTCTCTGTTTTGAGGATCACAGCGAGCTGGTGGATTAAGTGGTTTTAGAGTTAAACACAAATCGGGATTAGGAACAAAAGCTACTTCCGAGCTGTCTCACTGTCCTTCAGACCATGCTTGAATGATGCTATCAGTCCCGAGAACCAGAGGCTGTAACATTTACCCAGGAAAATAAATGTTGACCTCAAGCAGAGACTGACATTTCCAGCTTTCGGGCGTGAATATCAAGTGATGCTTCCCCGCCTCCCCTGCCCTGGTCCCTGCCTGTCTCTCGGCCGTGGGCCTCAGGGCGGCAGCAGGTGAGTGACCCCGGCTGGTGTCCCTCCTAGAAATGAGTGTTTGTGTCAACAGTGAGATGGCCAGCTCGACACCGAGCCAGAGGCTTTCAGAGTTGAAGTAAGTACCTGCGAACCATGGAGAGAAGAGGGGCAGACGTGGACAGAGCCCTGCGGGAAGCAGGGACTCCTCAGCTCAGCGTCTGCTGCACACTCTGAGCCTCGATGGAGCACTTGTCACAGTCACGCTCCAGGTCTGGGAAGGACGCCCAGGTCCTCCCACCAGCAGCGGCACCTCCCTGCTGCATGTGTGGGATCCCCCACACCTCGCTCTCCACCTTCTCTCCATGGCGGCCGTGGACAGTCCCCCTGATCTCTGATCTTAACGGTGGCAGTGCTGGCACTAGGTCTCCGTGCTGAGGTCTCCACCATTCCCACCCCTTCTCCTCCACTGCGAATCCGTAGATCCAGATTACACACAAACCCACGTTTTTAGCATTTACCGTAATGACTGAGAGTTTATCATATGCCAATTCCCCTTTGAGATCCAAGGATTTTTTTATTCTAAATAGCCCCAGCTAGTCTTAGCTAACTCTTAGCTGAAACATGGCAGCATGATTATTCTGTGACATAAATTTAGCATTTCTGTTGATTGTTGTCTCAATATTATATGTATATAAATTCTGACTCCTCAACCAAACGGGAAGCTTCTTCAAGTTGATGATTGTATATTACTATTCACAATAGGCTCAGAGTAAATACTGGGGACTCTTTGAAAATCCATGACCAAACAGTTCTGGAAGCTGGAAAGAGAACAAATAAATATGAACACATATACAAAATATATAATATTTCACCTGTGCATGAACAAAAACAGTCAGAAGCAACAATATTTAATGTGAGGAAACTTAGAGCCCCAACTCAGACGCACAAAAATGTGTTCATATTTCTCTTTAATCTCAACTTTCCTTTCATCTCAACCTTTTGGCCGAGGTCAAACGTCGTATCTGTTCTCATCAGTTCAATCTCGATTTTCTTCCCTGCACCTGTGTGTATTGACAGCAACAAGGACTCTTGCTTGATAATGTCATAGTTGTTCTTATGTAAATGACAAATTCAGGATTTAAAGCTGGGTGATTGGAAGTTCAGCCTCCACTCGGGGCTGTGGACTGTTCTCTCCTTATCTTCTTCCCTGTCTGTACAGGACACATTCACACAATAGCACGCTATGACTAGGTAACCACAAAATGGGTTCTAATATTCTTCCAAAGCAGGGCTAACAAGGGCTCTACCTCCTAGCAAGACATCTGGGGGGCAGTGGAGTAATACTGCTCCCTAAACATGCTAACTTTCCAGAGTAATGTCTAGGTAATGTGTAGTTATGTCTGTGACAAAAATAGCCTCTAGAAAGCCTTGCAGAAGCTTCTGCGGCCGAGGGTACTGGAAAGGTGATGTCCGTGTGCTCACTCCACAATAAATGCTATTTTCTTTATCCAGCACCACCGCGGGGCTCATGGCCCTGGTGTCGGGAGTCCAGTCAAACCTGGGATTTCCCCAAGCACAACAGGAGTGCTCGGCTTCTGAGACGAGACTCCACTCAGGCCTGCTGGCGCGTGGTGACGGGCAAAGCCAAGTGCTGACAACTGCCCCTCTGCTGACATGGAGCCAGCCGCCAACACGTCTCACCTGTCCTCCTCTGCCATGTCCGGAGAGCACTGTCCACAGGCAGGTTTCTCTCAGGGAACGTTTACCCTTAAAGCCAGCTAAGGTGCTCTGGGTCTCTGCAGGTAAGGACGTGTAGGGCCAGCTCCCTGGAGAAGTAACAACAGGACGGGGGTAACACACATCTTCCTTCTCTTTCCAGCAGTCTGGTTGACAAGGTGGCCAGGTAGGGAAATAAAGAACAAACAATACCAATCGTCCAGGGAGCCCAGGGATGGCTGGGTGTCTGTGACTGATCCACTGACCCAAAATTCTGAGCATCTTATCTGGCGTTGTTCAGACGTTCAGGCGAAGCCTCATAGAAACGGATCCAGAAGATGACCAGTAAAGGATACCCTGCCAAATATCAGGGCCTTTCAGCTCTGATTTTGAAGTACAATCTTTGAATCAAATTCACACACCTTTACTGTCCCTTCCCCGGTGAAGCGTCCTCCTTAGACACCGTGCCCTTCCCCCACAAGCAGACGGCCCCTGGAAAGCCACATCACCTGGCCCTTCCTCGTGAAAACCAGACATTCTGACACAATCGTCCTCGCTAGAGCCAGGTGGAAACACCCCCCGTTACACAGTAGCCCCTCCGTACACACTAACAGTCTGCCATCTACACCTCCACCTCACAGGAGGCTAATGATACGGGTCACTAAATGCCTTTTAATGCCAACGCCGTATCTACAGAACCAAAATTCAATCTCTATTTTCGAGTAGGGATGTGCTACATCTTGGAGCAGTGAATACACTTTCACATATGACTCAGAAGTTAAGGCTGAAAAAATTAATCTTTTTTTCTTGTTTCTCATCGAAATGAACATTATAAATATTAGTTGTAGAGGAAGCTGCTTACGACAGTCAGAAATAAGACAGAGCTTGGGGAAGGTAATCCCATTTATGTGGGCTTTACTGAGATTCGAAAAAAACAAAATGCACGCTGACTGGTTACGACCTTAAAATACAATCGCCTGCGTCCTGCTTAGCTTAAAGTTCGGACGACACTGGCAAAATGAATTCTCCTTCATCAGTTTCTGCTAGCTCTCTCTCGCCCCTTAATGTATTCTCAAACACAGCATTGGAATTTCACAAGGATCATATTCTAGGGATGAACCGAAGCAAAAGGAATGCTCTAACCTAAAATCACATCTTTCACGGATGCATTGGGAAAGGCAATGTCTTGCCTGGTTCATTGCAAGTCAGTGTGTTTAACCTGCGGTTAGAACATCCTTATTCCCAGGTTGTGTGGGAGGCCCGGGATTCTCTGCTCAGCTCTGCTCCCATATCTTTTCTTGTTCTGACAGTCATTGCTGTAGATTATTTTTCCTTTTTCCAGGCAAATGTATTTGTTTAGCTGACCTCCAGGATCCACATAGCTGCAGTAATATGATAATCTAACCACCCTATTAACACTATTGACTGCGTAGAATAGAGTCTAAGACCACAGTTTATAGGGCCAGATTTCTGATTTTTACAGGTAGAATGATACTGGGCAATATATTTAATATAGTTAAGCTTCAATGCATTCGTTTTTAGAATAATTTAATTTCCTCATAATTAAATAAGTATTTACCTCATACATTAACTGTGAGGATTACATGAGATAGTGGATACAAGGCTTAAATTACAGTGTCTTGCAGGCAGTAAGCACTCATGTTTGAGATAATTGCCATTGTTATTTCAATATGTAACCAAATTAACATTATGTGGCCTGGAAGATAGACCCTCTCCCTTACAAATAATTCTTGGCTATTTCTGAGTTAATGAATCTCATCTTCGTAAGAATTGGTACCTCAAGTCTTAACAAATAATGATCTTTTAATGTCTTAAATAATGATCTTTTAATCTCTTAAATAATAATCTCACATAAACGTGTCACTTGTTGAATAAATTATAATTTTAAAAATGACTATCGAGAACTTTGGAACTTATACCATTATCAGCATAATTAGTAACAATTCTCACACATCCACAATATTGATATTTTAAAAAATTTTTTTGTTATTTTGAGTTAAAAAAACACAAACCTGTTTCGGTAACTGGTATAAAGCTGGGCTAAAGAGAATCATAAAAAATTTTAATCTATTTACTTCAATAAAACGTACTTGTAGATGAGACACTGGCAGATATTAAATCACATCCTTTTTATAATTAATGACAACAGATAAAATTAGCAAAATGTTTAGAGAAGATGATGTTTTATTTTTTACAAAGGACATATAAAATCTGAGAAATAGGTGTTTGGATAGAGTTGGAGAGATGTCATTTTAGTATATAACAGCGGTTCTCAACCTGTGGGTCGCGACCCGTAAGAACTGTATTAAAAGGTCACAGCATTAGGAAGATTGAGAACCACTGGTATATAACATAAATATCATGGTGTAATGCTTCAAAATTGTAATTTGAAAGGGGGTAATAGTTAGTGCTTCCGCCAACAGTATTTACACAAATTCGACACGTGGTTCAGCTATACTTTCTAAAATGCATTTATATATTTTTAAAAATAAAACGGCATTCTTATTTATCCACAGCACCTCGTTTTTAGGCTCACCCCACAAGCTGCTGTGAAGACACAGGTCGGAAGTGATCTCCATGACTTCCTTTCTCTCTGCCATACAGGGAAATGTCATCAGCCAAAGCTCTAACTCAGCAAGAGGAACAAAAAGTAAAGGTAGAAACTTCCATTACAATTGAAGGAATCTTATAAAACACTCGTCAGCTGAAATGCCATTGGCTGAGGCCAA
>CAUYQV010066458.1:0-110341 GCA_963574575.1 Galagoides demidoff
ATTGTTCTTGCTGCCACTGCTGTTGTTTTACGCCTAGGCGCACTGCTGCCACTCCTGCATGGTTCCCTTTCAGCTAACCATCCTCTCCTTACTCCCATGCCACAGAATCAGCACAGCTGAGCAAGGGCCCTTCCCCTGTCCACACCTCTCAAGAAAATGCCCAAGAATCTGGACTCAATGGGGGACAGGCTTCCAGACTTCAAGGTAAAAGTGGAGGGGAGTGCTGGGAGTTCAGAGTTGCAGGTAGAGAATATATACAGTTTTATGCAGTTTTATGCCTAGCAGGAGAGTTCCATGGCACCCTAGTACGGGTAGGAGGTCCTGTTTTTAGAGGGTCTCTCCCATGGGATGGAATGGGAGGATGTTTGAACTCTGCTCACTTGTTTGTATGGAGTTTACTGTGAGCCCTTCTCATGGGGGAGAGGATTCCCATCTGCTTGGGGATGGATTCAGTACCTTTTGTTTGTATCTTTGCTGTCGCAGCTCGCTTTAGCAGGGTTGATATGCATTCTTCCACCTTCTCTCTTGGCTCAGCTCCAAACCATTGGCTTACTTGCTAAATTTCTGTCTTTTAATTCTCCTTCTGGATGGGAGCCTCTGTGGAAAGCTGGCTGCAGTCCGCCATCTTACCTCCACCCCCCCCCCCACTTTTTCTTTTTTTTTTAAGAGACAGGAGCTTATTCTGTCACTCAGACTGGTGTGCAGTCTGTAACTCTTAGCTTAAGTGATCCTCTGCCTTAGGCTCCCACATTGCTGGGGTGACATAGGTGCATGTGCCACCATGCCTGGCTAATTAAATAAAATGCTTTTTTTAAACTTAGGGTCTTGCTGTGTTGTCTAGACTAATCTTGAACTAGACTCAAGTGATCTTCCTGTCTCACCTCCCAAGTTGCTGGGATAACAGGTGTGAGCGACTGTACCTGGCTTACCAAAGAACCTCTTTCAAAATTGGGTCCAATCCTTTTAAACCCAGGTTTTCCTATTGCTACTAGGTTTATGTCTAATTCCTTTGTTGTTCACAACAATGATGCAGTGTTCTCACCATCTTCAACAGGAGTATATTCCATCTCAAGAAACCACTTTCTTTGCTCATCCTTAAGAAACAACTCCTCATTTGTTTAAGTTTTATCATGAGACTGAAGCAATTCAGTCACATCTTCAGGCTTTATTTATAATTCTAGTTCTCTCACTGTCTTCACCGTATTTGCATTTATTTCCTCCACTGAGGTCTTAAAATCCTGTTCAGTCATCCGTTAGGGTTGGAGTCAACCTCTTCTAAACTCCTATTTGATGTTTTGGCCTCTTTCCATGAATCATGGATGTTTTTAATGGCATCTTAAATGGTGAATCCTTTTCAGAAGGATTTCAATTTATTAATACTTTGTACAGATCCATCACAGGAATCTCTATGCACATCAGCTATTGCCTTATAAAATGTGTTTCTTAAAAAATAAGACATGGGCTACAGAATAGATGTTATGTTAACAGACATGAAAACACCATGGATTCATCTGCATCAGAGGATCAGGTGCATTTTCAGTTAGCAGTAATATCTTGAATCCTTTTTTCCTGAGCAGTAGATCTCAATATTAGGCTTAATATAGTTTAGTAAAGCATGCTGTAAATGTACTGTCATCTAAGCTTTGCTATTCCATTTATAGAGCACAGGCAGAGGATATTTAGCATAATTCTTAAGGACTATACAACTTTTGGAATGGTAAATGATCATTGGCTTCAACTGAAAGTCTCCAGCTGTATTAACTCCTAACAAGAGAGCATGTCCTTAGAAGCTTTGAAGCCACTGACGTCTCTCTAGCTGTGCAAATATTAGATGGCATCTTCTTCAATCAGAAAGCTGTTCCATCTACATTAAAATATGTTGTTTACTGTAGCTACCTTCATCAATGACCTTAGCTAGACCCTCTGGATAACTGGGCACTTGCTGTTTCTCCTTGCACTTTAATGTTCTGAAGATGGCGTCTTTCCTAAAACCTTGTGAACTGATGCCTGCCAGCTTCCTCACTTCTCTCAGCCTTCATGGAATTGAAGAGAGTTGGGTCCTTGCTCTGGATTTGTTTTTGGCTTAAGGGAATGTTGTGACTGGTATGATCTTCTGTCCAGACCATTAAAGCTTTCTCTACATCAGCAATAAGATTGTTTTGCTTTTTTATCATTCATGTGTTCACTGGACTAGCACTTTTAATTTCCTACAAGAACTTTTCCTTTGCATTCCCAATGTGGCTGTTAGATGCAAGAGCTCTAGCCTTCAGCCTGTTGTGGCTTTTGATGTGGATTCCTTACTAAGCTTAATCATTTCTAGCTTTGATTTAAAGTGAGATTCCTGTGACTTTTCCTTTCACTTACACACTTAATTAGAAGCCATTGTTGGGTCATTCATTAGCTTAATTTCAATATCATTGTATCTCGGGGAATGGGGAGGCCTCAAGAGAGGGAGAAAGATAGGGAACAACAGAGGAGTGGAGAGTCAGAACACATACAAGATTTAAGTTCTGCATCTTTACTGGGAATGGTTTGTGGTGCCTCAAATAATTACAGTAGTAACATCAAAGATCACTGATCACAGATCATCATGGCAGATATAATAATAATGAAAAAAATTGAAATCTTGCAAGAATTACCAAAACATGACTTGAAGTGAACACCTGCAGTTGGAAAATAATGGTGATTGACTTGCTTGATGCAGGGTTCGCCACAGTCTTTCAGTTTGTGGAAAACATGATATCTGGAAATTGTAATAAAACAAGGTCTGCCTGGACTTCTGTTGCCCATGTATTACCCCTTTTCTGTAGTTAATTTAACAAAGAAACACACACATTAACATATATGAAGCAATTTCATAAGATGTATCTTATAACTAAAATTGTGACCAAACCTGTCCCCCTTTGTTTTACTTGCAAAGATTATTATTTGTAATAGTTATTTTAAGGTCTTTGTCAGCCTGTTCTTATCCTTTTTCTCTCTGCCTTGCTTATTTTCTGCTTTTTTCTCTAAATAACAGAAACATTTATGTAGAGGTGCCTAGGTAAACTAAGCTTAGTACTTCTTTCATAAAGTCTGTGGACACAGTCACAAGGCTTTTAGACATTACAGCAAATAGAAAATAGAAAAAATTACCTGACTGCCATTTGTGAAGATTATCACAGATTTTTAGTTGATGGTATCTTGTGTTGGAAATGGCGTATTCAGTTCCATCTATTCTTGTTCAGTTTTGCGTCCTTGTTTTGCTTTGCTGTCCCCTAAACTTGTCTCTTCCCTTTCTCTTTGCACCCCTCTGCTAGCAATGTGAGGTCTCTCACCAAGACTGCTTCTGGCATTGCCTACCACACAGAGGAACTTTTGTGTTTCATAAATTTCAACTAGATCTTTTGCTTTGTGCTATTTTACAAGCATTAATATAGAGTAAATATCAACATTCAGTAAATAGCTTGGAAGTGTACAAATACTCAAATCTCTCAAAGGTATCTGTAGCTTTCTGAAAACTTCTCCTTTGGGTATGGCACATTTACTTGCAAGTTTGAAAGAGCTAAAAGTTTTGCAAAAGTATGAGAAAAATTATTTTGAGCTCCTTAAATGATTAGAAAAATAGTAATTTTATTCTTACTTGTTTTGTTAGCTTTTAACTCATAGTATATAAAGCGTTTTAGGCAGAGGAACAAACAATATAGAAAGATTATTAAATCTTTCTCTAGACTAAGTGGTTCCAAGAGAGTTAATTCTGAGGCTCTTCCAAAAGATGTTAATCATTCTTTTGGTTATTAAACTTATTCTTTAAGAGAATTTGGAGCATAGTACCACGTAAGTTATTTTTTAAAAAGCATATGTAGAAAACCCAGTGAAAAAATGGTGCACCTGCTCGTTAGAGCTGTGTACTGATCAGCAAACTTTAAAATGAGGTATTTTCTAACTGACCCTTCATTCAAATGACATGCATACATGCAATGTAGTTATTTAATGACTTTTTTCATTAAAACATGAGGAATGCAAGAAAATTAATGAGAACCTTAAGTTTAACTTTTCTTGAGATTTCAGGCTATGGCATTGCCATCATTTTTCTTCATATGTTAATTATGTCATCGATGCCAAAGTTATATCAACCTTGATGTATGCAAAAACGGGGCTCAACAAGATAATCCAAGGTCCTAAAGTTGTCACTATTCCACAAGGAGGTAGAATTATGAAAGAAAGCTTAATTTTATCTCTAATTAAGTTTGCCAACACAGGATCTTTCACCCACATGTTTTCAAAACAGGAGCATATCTTTTCTCCCTACTTGAAAGGTGGACAGCTGAGTGGAGAGAACACAACCTTGTATGCGGTTTCAGCCAGAGTTTTGATCACAGCTGTGGTGATGAGGGGAGTGAGAAGGTTTGCCTTTCACAGCATCTTCAACAAACAAAGTGTAGTGTCCATTGCTGTCTGAGACACTTCCTGCTTCAGCATTCTCAGGCAGGTTCTTAGGATTGTATTAATAGAAACTTAACCAGAAAGCTGGACTTTGGGTTATTTTGTTTCTATCACAGTCTATGGGAATGCTAGGATAAAGCTACTACTAATCCCTGAAGTATGTGGAAGGATTAACTTGGAGAAAAAAAAAAGCCTCTACTGAATATATGACACAAATTTAAGCAAGGTTATGTATGGTTCAGAAGTCCATTCATTTGGACAGAGTATTTGGAAGTCCCTGGGTTTCATTTCAGGCAGTGCTCTCTGTATGCAGGCTGTCTTATTGAGAACTGGCACCGTATTATGCAGGTATCTTCTGTATTCACAATAAAGAGGAGGTTAAAGCAAACAATCAATTACAAAGTGGTCTATGCAGTTGCGTGGAGTGTGATCTTTCTCTTGCTGGCAAAGTTGTGACTATCTCTTCATTATACAACCAAGAATCTTGAGTCCTATAAAGGAATCAGACTCAGGAGAAATGTTGTATGCTTTGACAGACCAAATATGAATATCCAATTAACAGCAGCAATAAGAGAAAAATATCACAAATGGTATGTAAATAAAGATTAACTGGAAACAATTACTTTATGTGGCAGAGCCAGGAAGACATTAAAAACACCTATATTTCTTTGTTTTCAATGAGTGAACAAATAAATATAGAGAACATATTTATCTGTTTAATAGTGAAAACGAACAGTTTCCACAATGTGTAAAGAGGATGTCTGTTTCCTTATGTTCATGGTAAGGATGGATAGTAGAATAATAAAGGGAATAATAACAAGATTGTAATTCTGACCAAGAGGGGCTGTCCTCCTACAAGGGCCAAGCCATGCTGTGTCCCACATGCTGATTTTTTGAATAGACTTCTTGCCACTGTGTATTTTCCCAGGACTCTAAAAGTTATAGGATGTGTTTAAGCTAACATTAACAACACCACAGTTTTGTTTCCCTCAAAGACAGGGCTGCTTGAACAAAGGAAGACATAAACAGGTATAATACTTTGCTAATTATTTACATAAAAACAAAGACAGATGACCCTTTAATTACTCTCTGGTCTATGGATGAAGAAATTGAAAAATTTCACTTTCATTTTATTTACTTTTGGGATATCTAACAATGACATTTGCAAAACAATTGGCTACTGCTTTTGGTCCAGTCTTTTTTTTTTTTTTTTGAGACGGAGCCTCAAGCTATCCCCCTGGGTAAAGTGCCATAGCATCACAGCTCATAGCAACCTCCAACTCCTGGGCTCAAGCGAGTCTCTTGCCTCTGCCTCCCAAGTAGCTGGGACCACAGGTGCCCGCCACAACACCCGGCCATTTTTTGGTTGCAGCCATCATTGTTGTTTGGTGGGCTGGGCTGGGGATTCGAACCCACCACCTCAGGTGTAGGTGGCTGGTACCTTAGCCAATTGAGCCACAGGCGCCGAGCCTTTTGGTCCAGTCTTAAAGAGGTAATTCATTCATTTTTTTTCCTTCTCATTTTTCAACTTGGTGATACTAAGATTCTTCTTTATGTTCAGATCATACTTACATTGTATGGTAACAATACTACCTATCTTCTATAACAATTTGGAGAAATATATGACATACTTAGTTTATAGTGTCCAGAAAACATTTCTTCCTGGTTTTAAGGTTATAAAATGAGTTCAGGAAATTTGTTTAAGGAGAGTGTTTTCAAAATAAGCCATCACTGGTGATGTTAGTGAGCCTTTCTTATTTTAAGAGAAATGAGTTTACTTTCATAAATAATAGATCACCAATAGCCATATTTGTGAACATAAGAGTACCTTATTACAAAATTTTTATATGGGATACATATTATATGTGAAAGACTAAAATATTTGGCAATAAATTATTTTTTTCCCAATAGAATAAAACAGTAGGTATTGTCTTTTGAGTCTTAACTTACTTTCATTATGTGATCAAGGCCAAACCTTGGCTGTTTGTCTCTTGATGAAGTCTGTAAACATTTAAATTCCATTGTGGAAACTGTACACTTTTATGGTTTGCAGCTTAATTAGAATTTTGGAGGTTTTTTCTCCATTTCTATTTTCCCCATGCATTTGGTTTTATTTTCTCACTTAAAATGAATTGTAATTTAATGCTAGATTTGGACACATAATTCTACTTTCATTTTCTTCGTGAGAAAAGACAAAAATCAAGCATCAGAGAAGAGACTAAAATAAAAGTGAATAAAGTACAGAAAAGAAGAACCACACATATGCAGACCCTGTGGAAAGTGTAGCTTAAATTCAGGTAAGTACAATATTACTGTTTGCAAAATGCTTGATGTTTGAAAGGATCAAAGAAAATCACACCAGACCCTGTAAATAGAAGAGTATTTAGATAATAAACGTTTCTTCTGTCTTTGAATGCTTGTTGTTTGGAAGGCATTTATGTTTGATAACTACTAATCAGCTTTCTATTGAGTCTGCCTTGTTTTACTTTTTAAATATTGTTTTGGCTATTTGATATCCCTTATAGTTCCATACAAACTTCAGGAACTATAGATTTCTTTGGGGGAGTGTTGTCACGTGAACAATATTAAGTCTTCCAAATCATGAATGTGGGAAGTATTTCCATTTGTTCAGGTCTTTTAAATTTTTTCAGCAATGTTTTGTATTTTCTGGTTGTGTACATCTTTTACCTCCTTGGTTAAATTTATTTTTAGATATTTTATTCTTTTGGACAATATTGTGAATGGAACTGCTTTTCTGTCAGGGTTCATTGATGCGGTATAGAAACACAGTGATTCTCATAGCCTGCAACTTTGCTGAATTCAGTTATAAATGCTAGTAGGGTTTTTGTGTGTATGTGTGTGTGTGTGTGCGTGTGTGTGCAGATTATATGGGATTTTGTATATACAGAATTACAGATAGACACAGTTTTAGTTCTTTGTACTTCAAAAAGGCATCATCAATTTGGATGCCTTTCTTTACTTTTTCGTGATTAATTCTTTGGCTAGAACTTCTAATACAATCTTTTTTTGCCTTTTTTTTGTTGTTGTTGTTGAGGCAGAGTCCCACCCTATGCCCTGAGCAGAGTGCAATGGTGTCATAGCTCACTGCAACCTCAGCAATGTTGAATAAATAAATGGTTGGGGCAGCGCCTGTGGCTCAGTGAGTAGGGTGCAAGCCCCATATATGGAGGGTGGCAGGTTCAAACCCAACCCCGGTCAAACTGCAACAAAAAAATAGCTGGGTGTTGTGGCCAGCACCTGTAGTCTCAGCTACTTGGGAGACTGAGGCAAGAGAATCACCTAAGCCCAAGAGCTGGAGCTGGAGGTTGTTGTGAGCTGTGATGCCACAGCACTCTATGGAGGGTAACAAAGTAAGACTCTGTCTCTAAAAAGCAAAAAAAAAAAAAAAAAGAAAAAGAAAGAATAAATAAATGGTTGAAGCAGGCATTATGTCTTCTGGGAACTCTTTCATTCTTTCACCATTGAGTGTGATGTTAGCTATGGATGAATACTTTCTATCATGTTAAAGAAGTTCTTTTCTTCCCTAGTTTGTGTTTTGATCATGAGAGGATGTAAAGTTTGTCAAATGCTCCTTCTGCATGTACTGAAATGATCATGTAGTTTTTCCTTTGTTCTATTAATGTGGTCTATTATACTGATTGATTTTCACACTTTCAACTCACACTTGCATCTCATTCAGTCTTGATACATAGTTTTTTAAAGTGTGCTATTGGATTTGGTTTGCTAGTATTTTGTTGAGGAATTTTATATCTATGTTAATAAGAAATATTGATTTATAGTTTTTTCTGATGTCTTTGTTTAGCTTTGGCATATAAGCAATGCTGACCTCACAAAGTATGTTAGGAAGTGTTCCTTTTCCTATTTTATTGGAAGAGCTTGAGAAGGAATGGTGTTCATTCTTCTTCGAATGTTTGGTGTAATTCATGAGTGAAGTCATATGGTCCTAGACTTTTTGGGGAGGTTTTTGATTACTGATTATTTCTTACTTGTTATACGTCTGTTAAAATTTTCTACTTTGTAAGTCAGTTTTGGTAATTTATGTGTTCCTAGGAATTTTTCCATTTTATCTAAATTACTTAATTTGGTGGTGTATAATTGTTCATAATATTCTCTTATATCCATTTTAGTTTATTCAAAGGTAATAATGTCCCCATTTTTTTGTCTTTTTAAAGTTATTTTTAACTTCTTTTTCTTAATCTGTCTAGCTAAAGGTTTGTTGGTCTAGTTGATGTATTAGTCAGAGTTCTGCAGAGAAACAGAACCAATAGATATTTGTTCTCTCTCTCTCACACACACAGAGGCATTTATGTGTAGGAAGAGATTTACTATGGGAATTAGATCATGTAGTTATGGAAGCCAGAAATTCCCACTACTATCTGTAATCTGGAGAACCAGGAAAGCCAGTGGTATACTTCACTTAAGAGTCTGAGGGCCTGGGTACCAGGGGAGCTGATAGCGTGACTCCAAATCTGAGGCTGAAAGCCTGAGAACTGGTCACTGGTGTAAGTCTTGGAGTTTGAAGGCCTGAGAACCAGCACTGAAGGGCAGAAGATATCTGTCTTACCTCTGAAGAGAGAGAGAATATTTGTTCTTCTTCTACTTGTTTATTCAATTTGGACCGTTAGTAGATTGGATGATGCTCATGTTGGTGTGGACAGATCTTCTTTACTCAGTCTACTGATTAAAATACTTATTTTGTCTGGAAACATCCTCACAGAGAAATTCAGAGATAATGTTTTACCAGTTATTCAGATATACATTAGCTCACTTAAGTTGACACAAAGAATTAACCATCATGGTTAATTTTTTCCAAAGAATCTTCTTTTGGGGGAAGAGGGTTGTTGATTTTCTCCCCTGTTTTGCTTATCTTTGCTCTAATTTTTATTAGTTCTTTCTTTTTGCTGGTTTTGAGTTTAGTTTGCACTTCATTTTGTAGTTCTTTTAGGTATAAAGTTAGGGTGTTAATTTTTTAAAATGTAGGTGTTTACAGCTATCTTTGAACACTGCTTTGTTGCATCTATCTTTTAACACTGCTCTGTTGCATCTATCTTTTTTTTTTTTTTTGCTATGTAGGTCTTGTTAGATTTCCCAGGCTGATCTTGAATTCTTTTTTTTTTTTTTTTAGACTTTTGGGAGTTGGGACTATAGGTGCCTGCTACAATACCTGGCTATTTTTCTGTTGTTGTTGTAGTTGTCATTGCTGTTTAGCAGGCCTGGGCTGGGTTCGAACCCACCAGCTGTGGTGTATGTGGCCAGCACCCTAGCTGCTGAGCTACAGGCGCCAAGCCTGATTTTGAACTCTTGAGTTCAAATAATCTTCCCACCTCAGCCTCCTAAGTTGCTGGGATTATAGGTACATGCCACCATGCCTGGGAGCCCCAAGTTTAGATGTGTTGTATTTTTATCCGCATTTATCTGAAATTATTTTCTAATTTCCCTAGTGATTTATTCCTTGACTTATTGGTTGTTTAAAGTTGTTATTTTATTTGTGTATTTGAGAATTTTCTGGTTTTCCTCCTTTGGTTTCTAGCTTCATTCCCTTGTATTAGAGAAGACATTTTGTATGATTTAAATATTTTAAAATTTGTTGAGTATATGTTATAGCCTAACGTATAGTTTATTCTGGAGAATGTTTCATGTGATCTTGAGAAGAGTTTATATTCTCCCATTTGGGAGTGGAGTATTGTATATATTTGTGGCTGGTATTGTTGGTTTGCGGTATTGTTTAAGTCTACTATTTCCTTATTGATTTTTTGTGTGTTCTATTCATTATTGAAAGTGGGCTAAAGTTTCCAACTATTACTTTAGACTGTCTATTTTTTTTCCTTTGGTTCTGTCATTGTTTGCTTTATAAATTTTAAGGCTCTATTGCTTAGAGTGAATATTTTTATAATTGTTATATTGTCTTGATGAATTGATCTTTTATCATTATGAAATATGTTTATTTGTCTCTTGTAGCACTTTTTGATGTAACAGTCGTGTTTATCTGATATTAGTATTGTCAGTCTGGCTCTTTGGGTTTAAAATTAGTCTGTTATAAACAGCATGTAGCCAGTTGGGGCAGTGGCTCACACCTGTAATCCTAGCACTCTGGGAGGCAGAGGCAGGTGGATTGCCTGAGTTCAAGAGTTTGAGACCAGCCTGAGCTACAGTGAGACTCCACATCTAAAAATAGTCAGGTGTTATGGCAGGCACTTATAATTCCAGCTACTAGGGAGGCTGAGGCAAAATAATTGTTTAAGCCCATGAGTCTGAGGTTGCTGTGAGCTATGATGCCACAGTACTCTACAGAGGGCAACAAAGTGAGACTCTGTCTTAAAAAAAACAAGAAAGAAAGAAAAGAAAAGAAAACAAGAGAACAGGTGATTATGAAGATACTGGGCTGGGAAAAGACTTTATGAAGAAGACTTCTATGGCAATTGCAACAACAACAAAAATAAACTAATGGGACTTAATTAAACTGAAAAGCTTCTGTATAGCTAAGGAGACAACAACCAAAGCAAATAGACAACCTACATTATGGGAAAGGATATTTGCATATTTTGAATCAAACAAAAGCTTGATAACTAGTATCTACAGAAAACTCAAATTAATCCACATGAAAAAGCCAACAATCCCATATATCAATGGACAAGAGAGATGAATAGAACCTTCTCTAAAGAAGACAGATGAATGAATGGCTAACAAACATGAAAAAATGCTCATTGTCTCTAATTATTAGAAAAATGCAAATCAAAACCACCCTGAGATATTATCTAACCCCAGCGAGAATGGCCCACATCACAAAATCTCAAAAATGCAGATGCTGGTGTGGATGTGGAGAGAAGGGAACACTTTTACACTGCTGGTGGGACTGCAAACTAATACAACCTTTTTAGAAGGAAGTATGGAGAACTTTCAAAGAACTCAAGCTAGACCTTCCATTTGATCCTACAGTCTGATTACTGGGCATCTACCCAGAAGAAAAAAAAAATCCTTTTGTCATAAGGACACTTGTACTAGACTGTTTATCATAGCTCAATTTACAATCGGCCAAAATGTGGAAATAGCCAAAATGCCCACCAACCCAGGAATGGATTGGCAAGCTGTTGTATATGTATGCCATGGAATACTATTCAGTGATTAAAAAAGATGGAGACTTTTTATCTTTTATATTAACCTGGATGGAAGTGGATATTGGAGCCAGGATACTAGGTCACTGCCTTGGCCCATGAAACTGCCAGGACTCAGACCACTGTGCATTTCGCTCCTGGTGTGGCTCCCCATAAGTGCCAGGGAGCCTATTGTCTCAGTCAGGTTAGAGGTGCCAGAGCACCTTAACAGTGCAGCAGTCAGTTTTAGTAGGAGGAGACTAGTAGGAGCTGGAGTAGTAAGAGCCTTGTCTAGCTTCTCCCATGGCTATTTACACCACAGGTGTGGAGATGGCCAAGCAATGATGTATGTGCTCTCATGTTCTTTAACAAGAGACCAATCCCTTCCCCATTCTCTTATTACCAAGGTGTTTCTTTTCAGGTGTCTCCTGTAAGTGGAAACGTTATTCTTAGTAAAGCTTCACAAGAATGGAGAAGCAAGAATCCCATGTACTCAATTCTGATATGAGGACAGTTGATGACCTAGGACATTGTTGGGTGGTGGAGGAAGTGGAGAGTAGAGAGAGGGTAGGAGGGAGGGAGGTGGGGGAAGGGAAGAGCAAAGAAAGGGAAGGAGGAAGGGGGTGGGAGAAGGGAAGAACGAAGAGAGGGAAGGAGGAAGGGGTGGGAGAAGGGAAGAGCAGAGAGAGGGAAGGAGGGAGGGGTGGGGAAGGGAAGAGCAGAGAGAGGGAAGGAGGGAGGGGTGGGGAAGGGAAGAGCAGAGAGAGGGAAGGAGGGAGCGGTGGGGAAGGGAAGAGCAGAGAGAGGGAAGGAGGGAGGGGGATGGGAGAAGGGAAGAGCAGAAAGAGGGAAGGAGGGAGGGAAGTGGGCAGTCATGGTGTGTGACATACCTTTTAGGGGTGGGACACAATTATAAGAGGGACTTTACCTAACAAATGCAATCAGTGTAACCTGGTTGTTTGTGCTCTCAATGAATCCTCAATAATTAAAAAAAAAAAAAGAACAGCCTGTGGCTTTTAAAAAATTTGTTCTGTTAGTCTGTTTTTTTGTTTGTTTGATTTTTGAGACAGAGTATCACTGTGTTGCCCTTGGTAGAGTGCTGTGGTGTCACAGCGCATAGCAACCTCAAACTCTTGGGCTTAAGTGATTTTCCTGCCTCAGCCTCCCAAGTAGCTGGGACTATAGGCACCCTTCACAATGCCTGGTTATTTTTTGGTTGCATTTGTCATTGTTCTTTTAGCAGGCCCGGGCCGGGCACAAACCTGCCACCTTTGGTGTATGTGGCCAGCACCCTGCTCACTGAGCTATGGGTGCCAAGCCTAGTCTCTGTTATTTATTTATTTATCTATTTATTTATTTATTTTTCTTATTTTTATTTTTTATTTTTTTGGCCAGGGCCGGGTTTGAATCAAGCTGCAGGCACTGCCCTAGTCTCTGTTTTTTTAATTGGTAAGTTTGATCCATTTATAATTTAAAGTGCTAATTGATAGTGAACAATTTATTTTTGTTATTATGCTTTTTGTTTTCTTTGTGTCATATCTTTTTTGTTTCTCAACTCTTTCAATATTGCCTCCTTTGTGTTTGATTTTTTAATAGTAAACAATTTTGATTCCCTCTTCATTTCTTTTTTGGCATATTTTAAATTTTTCCTTAGTAGTTACTATGAAATTGCAGTTAACATCCTAAGTGTATAACAATCTAGTTTGATTGTTTATAATAATTCATGGTTTGAATTGACACCAGCTTAACTTCAGTAGCATATACTAACTCTACTTCTATCTAGCTTTGTCCTTCCCTTTGTGCTGTTGTTGTCACAAATTGCATCTTTATACATTATGTGCCTTTAACAGAGATTTATGATAATTATTGTTTCATACATTTGTCTTTTGGGTCATACGGGAAATAAAAATAGGAGTTACCAAATTGAAAGGAGAAATAGTCTAAAATATACTAGGTTTCATATTTCCCTGCATAGTTACCTTTACTAATGACATTTATTTTGAATGACTTTAAGTTACTTTCTATTCATAGTAACTTAAAGCCAGACCTGAAGAATTCCCTTTAGTGTTTTGTATACAGCATATCAACTAGCAACACATTTCCATAGCTCTTGTTTATCTGGCAATGTTGTAATTTCTTCTGCATTTGGAAGAATTGTTTTGCCATATATAAATTCCTAGTTGGCATTTTTCCTTTCTGTATTTTAAATATTTCATTCTACTACTCTTTGATCCTCATAGTTTCTCATGAGAATTAGGCTGTCAATCTTACTAAAGATATCATATATGTGATGAATCCCTTCTTTCTGGCTGCTTTCAAGATTTTTCTCTTTGACTTTCAATAGTTTGAATATTATGTGTCTTGGTGCAGATTTTTTTGAGTTTGTCCTGATTGGAATTTGTTGAGATTCCTCGATGTAGATTCATGTCTTTCATTACATTTGGGAAGTTTTGGATAATATTTCTTCAAATATTTTTTTCCTGTCCTGTTTCTTTTTCTTCTCATTCTATAACTTCATAATGTGTATATTGATATGTCTGATGGAGTAACATGGATCAATTAGGCTCTGTTCATTTTTCTTCATTCATTTTCTGTCTAATAATAGTGTAATCATCAAATTTGATGAATCTTTCTTTTGCCTGTCCATATTGGCTGTCAAACCAATTGGCAAATTTTTAATTTTATCTATTATACTATTTAGGTCTAATATTTCTTGTATATTCTTTTTTTAAAAACAGTTGTATTGTTTTGTTAATATTCTTTTTAAACCTAATTTAATTTAGTTATTTATCCATGGTTTCCTTTAGCTCTTTGAGTATATTTAAGACAGTAAATTTAAAGTGTTTGTTTGCTAAATTTCATATCTGGGCCTCCCTAGGAATGATTTCTGCCAATTTTTCTTTTCCTATAAATAGGTCATACTTTCTTATTTTGGGGAGTGCTTTTAAATTTTTTGAAAATTGAAAACTGAACATTTTTAATGTTGTAATGTGGCAATTCTGAAATTAGAGTCTCCCCCTTGCATTAAGAATTGCTGTTGTTGCTTGATTAAGGATGCAGTTGTTCATTTATTTAATGACTTTCCAAATTGTTTTGCAAAGACTATCTTCCTTGTCATATGTGGCTCCTGAAGCAATGTTTTGTTATCTTCATCTTCAGAATTTTCCTGAAATGCTTATATCCAATAAGAGAAGGAAAATAAAATATGTTCTGTCTTTTAAAACTCCTTTAATACAAGTGAATCTGCTTTAGCCTAGAAGGGTTAAACCAATGGCCAGCTTCTGTGCCATTCCTTCAGTCAGACTGATTGAAACACAGAACCCCAGTTTTTGGCAGAGAAGATTCTCATTGTCTACCCTGGCACCAGCAAATTGTACCAGGAATACAGGCCATTGTCCCTGTGGCAGCTTTAAGGATAGTAGTTGCTATGTGCAACACTGAAATTCACCAAAATTTACCAGTTTCTTTCTTCCTCAGGATTCCCCCTGGATACTTCAAATATTAGCCAGATTACAGAGTTCTGAAATAGTTGATTCTTTTTTATTTTTCTTGAGACAGGCTATACTGCTCTATTAAACTCCTGGGCTCAAGCAGTCCTCTTGCCTCAGCTTCCTAAGTAGCTGGTATTGTAGGCACACACCACTACATCTGGCTTCCTTTTTTTCTATTTTTGGCATAGACAGGGTCTCTCTCTTACTTGGGCTGGTCTTAAAATTACTGACCTCAAGTGATCCTCCCACCTCAGCCTCCCAGAGTACTAGGATTACAGGCATGAACCACCACGTCTAGCCTGAAATACTTGACTCTGACAGTTCTTGCCAATTCAGTAGTTTTTTTGGGTACAGGACTAATTTTACTGTACTACTTTCCTACATGTTCATTGTTAAAAATACTGTAGTTATGACAGTAAGTTAATAGAGTCTCCCATTGGTATGTAAATGACAGGAACCAAGAAAGAAATGAAAACAAGTTTCTATAAGAAAATATAAACCAGAAGACTCATCAGTAACATTTATTGACTGCTCAAAGAGTATAAACCCTTATGTGAATGCTATAGGGGTCTCTTCTCAGTTCAACACACATAAAACTGCCCTTTAGGAAGTTCTTATACCAGTGCAGCATTGGTATGGTGAATGTCTTTATTGGAAGGACTGACAGATCACAGTTATTGCCATCCTGATTGACTGTCATAGTAACATGACGAGAGGTGGAGCCTGTGGAACAGTCTTACCTCTTCCTGCTGACATAGGCGCCATATTGTCTGTCTTTGTACTAGCTCCCCTTCCCTAATATGTGGGTGGGTCATGAACAATTGCCTCATGGCTGTGTGCAGTCTGCAGGCCTTCTGTTGTGTAGGCCTGCTATAGACAATGCTCTTTAATTGGACAGAAAAGTTGCTGCATTGGCTTCTTTCCCATTTAAAAAAGCTGAGTACATGCTGTTACTGCAGCATCTCTAGCCTATGCCAGCTCGAAGAGCAAGATCCTAGACTTGGAAATCAAACTAGGGGCTCCACGTGGTAATACGCAGTAATACTGTTTAACTGTTTGGTCTGATTATATTTATAATTACAGTGAGGTGCTTTACCGAAAGTGAATTAATATGCATTTACTCATTCTAGAAATTCACTAGACTTCAGCTGTTTTTAGAGTTCCCCTTTAGATGATTTTCATTAGTTTTGGTAACTACTCAGAAAAGAATAATAGAGTACATTGGATAAAAAGTGCCTTCAGTGAGAGATCTTGGGTAGGTTGGCTGGCTATCTTTTCTCTCTCCCACAAATACTCAGAAACAGGTAATAGCAAATTTTATCTTTTAAAAATGTAAGTGAATAGAAGTGAGAAAGTGGAAGTGACTTGTTTACCTTTTTGCTTTATCTGTATTAAACATGAATAAGGTGGTTTTGGTGACAGTAAGTGAAATAATTTCCTATTTATATAAGCAGCTACATTTTATTTTGAATTTTATGCTCTGAAAAAAGGGGGTTGTGATGGAATGCCCATCAGAATATTAGCTATGTTGTATGAAAAAACTGCATATTATATCTTGATGGTATAAAACCTTTCTTTAAAAATCTATTATAATTAAAATGTCTCAATTATAATTATCTATTAAGAAACAAATAGTTTTAATCTTTTCCATAGTTTTCTATGTGATGTTAATGCTATGTTCATGAGTATTGATGTTTCTGTTTAATATTACTTTCACTAGAACTAAAATTGCTAACACCATAGCCTTGGCAATGTATAGTTGAATATTTAATTGTTTTACTGTGAACAGCTTCTGTAATACTGCATTGTCATTGAATAAGATGGGTCATGTGTTGGTGCTGGCATTTAAGCAGTCTTACTTTCTATTTTCCTGTTGTATGTATGATGTCAAGTATTTCCACCTGAAATTTCCCCAAAGTTTCACCTGGGCAACAACATGATCTGAAAGATGTTTTTGTTATGTGTTGCTCAAATCAAGCTTTGCTTTGAATCAAGCCAAATGATGAAAACATAGTCCAGCCTTCTTCCCAGCAGAACAATTATTTCTAAGGCCTGTCACAAAAAGACCAACTAATTGAGAACACTCGTCTTTGTTTTCATTTAGCAAAAATTCTTATTAAGAAATGTCCATTTTTAAAATTCAACAAGGTGGGTTTATACTTAATGAACTAAGAGTTAGGAGCTCAGAAAATCAAAGTGTGTGCAGGTTATCTTCTTCCTCAAGGGGACATCTACTACTGCTGTGCTCATGTGAAGTAATAATGAGGTACGGTAAGCAAACAGTCGATGATTCATGTCAGATGGTTCTCCATGAGCATTAGGAGGGAAGCAGCTGATGGAGGGGATATTGAAGGCAGATTAAGTTGTTAATGTATATTAGTATATTCTTAATTTTCTTTTAATTGAAAAAGACATATTGACTTTAATTAGAACCATTTCACAGGAACTGTCAATTAGCACACGTCAAACTAGTTAATTCAGAACAGAATTCTTTTAATTAGGGTCTGCTTTCCTTTAACTATGGGGCCAATGAAATCAGCCTTTCCTTATCTAGATTCTAAATGTCTCTAAGACATATAATATAAATGTAGACTCTTATCTATTATTAGAAGCCCATATGGATAACATTAAAATGATGATGCTGGCATTGTTCATGCAGCACAAATCAGAGTCCCTTTATGACTGTTAGAAAAAAGATGGCTTTGAACAAAGACTACTTTAAATACCAGATTTATCCTACTTTAAAGAGACTACAAAATTTATGACATGCATGTTCACATTTAAAGTATTATTTAATACGTCGGCTCAAATAAATGGGCCTATTCAAACATTTTGTGGGTTCTATCATCCAAAGACACATAAAACATTGTCAAACCATATAGCAACATTTTTCCCTTAAATTAACTGTAATCAAAAAGAGAAAACAGACTGAGTGATTTTTTTTTTGGCACAACATAAAAATAGCATTGTTAACTTTCATTGCATTCAAAGATTTAATACCAATAGTGGATACAGTGACTAAACCACTAGTAGTAAGCTAATGTGAGCTTAGTAATCAGACAGTGTAACATCTGAAATGTGGCTATTGCTTAATGTAATGATGTGGAATTATAGCATTTTAGTTACAGTTGGCATGAGGCACATATAGTGAGCTCAGTGGGGCAGGGCTATATGGTGTTCACATACAAAATAGTTGTGCTCAAAATTAAGTTATACTGAAAAGGGAAACTAATGTGAAATCTAGCTTTATCATGTGAGGTTCAGCACTATTTTAGTGAGTTATAATGAGTAAGGATTACAGAGATCAATGAAAGGAATCTTTAATAAGCTAAACTATGGATTTCAAAGAGAATTATCCAGTGAAATGCTTGTTCACCCTGCCATAGGTATGTTTAACTTATGATAGCAGTTGTGTTTCTTTCTAAAGAGTGCTGTACTATAATTTTTTTCAGTGGCTGAATTTGTTCCATGGAAATTAAATGAAGAATTGTAACAATGTGTTAATTTTGGTTAATAGGAAAAACATCAAAGGTGATAAACAGTGAAAAAAGCAATGAAATTCTTGTCTTCTAGAGTTGACTTTTCCTCTTTTGAACTATATTTAGAGGTGCTATCTGTGTGTTTAAAAGACACAGCCTATATTCAGCAAGTCCATATTTTATCTAGATCTGTAGCTTTTAACCTTTTGATGTCATACAGTCCTTTGAATCTGTGATGAAAGATAATGATCTTCATCCTATAAAAATCCACACAGGCATATACAAACTAAAATTTTCAGGATGGGAAAATCATTTTTGTCATAGACAGAATGTTTACGTTTTCCCAAAATTCCTATATTGAAATCTAATCCCCAACGTATTGGTTTGGCCGTTAGTTGTTATTAGATCATGAGGATGGAGCCCTCATGAATGGGATTAGTGCCCTTATAAAAGAAATCTCAAAGAACTGCTTTGCCCCCTCTGTCATGGGAAGACATAGTGAAAAGACAACCATCTGTTTTTTTCTCTTGCTTTTTTTATTTTAATTTTTTATTCTTTTTAACTTTTTAAATTTCCAATTAATATGAGGGCACAAATTTTTAGAGTACATTGTTCTCACTTCTAAGGTAAAGTTCCCATTGTAAAAGAGCCCCTCTCCCTGGGGGTGTGCTGTACACCCTTGCACTGTGCATGTTAGGTGAGATCCCGCCAAATGCCCTCTCTCCTTCTACCAGTTGTCCTTCCCCTCCCCCCTTACTAGACTATATTTGTGTTTTATTGTTCATATGAGCATGTAATTGTTTATATATTAGATTCATATTAGTATGGAGTATGTTGGATATTTATTTTTCTGTTCTTGAGATACTTTACTAAAGAAGAATGTGTTTTACCTCCATCCAAATAAACACAAAAGATGTAAAGTCTCCATCTTTTTATGGCTGGATAGTACTCTATGACATTTGTTCACCTGAATCAGGCCCTTACCAGCCACTGAATCTGCTAGCACCTTGATCTTAGGGTTGTCAGCCTCCAGAACTATAAGAAATACATTTGTTTGTTAACCATCTAGTTTGTGGTATTTTGTTACAGCAGTCTGATTGGATTAAGATAGTCTTAAAAAGTAATTTAGTCATAGCTTGCTGAAAGGCAAAACCTTGGTTGAGTATCATTGAGGGCTTGCAGCTCTCTAGGCATTGTGCTCACTCCTGGGATGTAGATAGAACCCACACAAGTTACGGTGACAAGTTTTCAGAATTACGACGCAATCATTTTCCTTTGTAAGCCTTTTTCACTCTCTGAACTGGTTAAATTTGGTCTATTTTCATAAATCTTCTACAAGTTATAAATGTGATAAGATTGATAATTTCACATAAAATTTGACTAAAAAAATAATTATTGAACTATCAGAGGAGATAAATTTTGAGTTATAAGTTTAATAAAATCAACAGATTTTATTAATCCTTTCTATCTTGTTTATAATTCTGTTTTGGTTAATAATCTCAGGTAATATTAATTAATATTATAACTTCAATATATTTTTAGCTGTTTATTCATATAAATTCTATAATTTATGATTACTTATGAATAAGGAATACTGATATTTTTATAATCTAGTTTCATTTGAACTCAAAACAAACTGTGTAAATGGTCTTGGGGGCTGCTAATTGATTTCTCTGTTATCCATGAGTAGATTATTTATGCAATGCCAGAGTTTAAATTTGAATAGCGGCTAAACAAATTCCGCTTTTCAGAAATATCAACATACCCAGAGTCTGGTAGTCCACAAGATAGTCTCAATTTTTTTGGGTCTTATAAGGCAGTTTGGTTTATGTGTGTATATGTGTTTGGTCTTGAAGAATATACTATAATAAATGATCACGTTGTTCATTGTAAATATTTAAGCATACTTATATACCTAGTATGTGTATATATATTTGAGATTATGCCATAAAAGCCTCAAATATCTCTGGTGGGTGGGAAAGTAGATACTAATGTTAGTTAATTTAATTGGTAATAATTGAAATCAAGTTTAGAACCTCGAGTTGAAAAAAGCATGTGGAGAGTATAACTAACGATATACTAGTGATGGTAATGGAAGGGTTCAAAAGAAATCTCTGTATATTTATTGTTTTCCCTTGGGGTGGACTGCTTGTGAAATAGGTAAGACTGAACTGTATGCATTTTTAGGTAAAATTTTTAATAATATTTTTGAGAATTAATTTATTTTGCTAAAGATTAACAGAGTTGTTGGCAGAAAAGAATAATTAATATCTTTGTAACTTGGACATAAGCTCTGGTTTACTATATTACTATATATTTGGCAGATTTTAGACTATTTCTATAATAACAAAATATTTGTACATTTTGGTTGACAGATCAACAATATATATTGTTTTTAGTCCTTATTTGTTCCTTGATTGTAGCAGGTAAACTCCTCTGTTTATAGTAGCAAGGAAAAGTTGACCCTTGGTACATCTGGCAGCATCAAACATTTTTGAATTTTAGGAACTTTTTAAATCCTGAAATATGACAGATAAACTTTGAAAATTTACAGACAAATGGCCTTTAACTTGACTTAATTGTCTTAATGTTATAGGTGGTGGTAAAAATAGGCGAAATTATTTAGATCATTTTTATGAATCAAAATCATACACATTTAATTTTAACTTGGTCAACAGCATTTTAACTGATTATTTAAGTGACTAGGTGCTATGATTTTAAATAATTTTATCCAAAATAAGAAATTTCTAGAAACCACTGGAATGCTTTGTTTAAAGGGAAGTAACATTCAGATTAAAATTTTGATTGTTAGATTTTCAGACTTAAAGTGGAAACTTCATCCCATCTTTTCTATGTCTTCATTCAGTATAATGCCATTGGCTTAGGGACTAAAGGCACAGTCTGTGTCTGTGCTTTCTGTTTACTCTTGTATATATGTGATTCCGTCCTCTCCAATCAAAGTTGTCCAAATTGTTCCTTATATTCAGCAGTCCCTGGGTTATGGACAACCTGACTTATAGCATTCTGTTCTTAAAAACGGGCTCCCAAAGCCCCCCCATAAAGATAATTTATAATTATATTAATACTATGGGAACTAGTTTCTTCCGCACATGTAAACAAACCCACATGGTATAAGATGTTTGTCGGTGTAGTTTCTTTATGGTGGTGACTATTCTGAGTGTCTATGTAGTCACTTATACACAGTATCACTTTTATTTTACTAATTCAATTTTGTGAATCTGTGTTTACCCTTATGACCGTGCCTCCAAGGCGAAAGTTCACTGCAAGTCTGGGTGAGCCTGCAGTGCGAGAAGGTGATTATAACAGAAACAAAAGTAGAAACAATTAAGCCTTCAGAGGAAGGCAGATGCCATCACTCACTGGGATAGCACTAGGCTTCAGTTCCACGATCAGGACAACGGCAAAGGATGAAGTGAGAGTAATGGAACTTGTGAAAGGCTGTGCTCCAATGAAAGCATCAGTTATTGCTAAGCAGTGCAGGGAATGAGTTATTACAGTTGAAAGCTTATTATTGATTCACTTAGAAGATCAAAATAGATGTAACTTGTAATATTCTTTTTTGAAATTTCTCCTATCTAAACCTTTTGTATGAGTTTGTTTTTATGATCTGTTTATTTGAATTAAAAGAAAGAGCACCATAGTATCTGTAACTTACTATTACAGTCCGAGGGTATTTGTATTATTATTATTACAGTATTACACTGTATTATTATTGCCACAAGCTATTATGGTATTATTATTACTGTACATGCTCTGTTCATCAGGGACCCAAGGTACATGCAGATTTTAATTTTACATCTCCCAGAGAACTGGTTAGCCATATGTAATTTCTTTTTTATTTTGAATGAGAGTATATTTATGCAACCTTTGGAGAGTGACAAGGAGATATTTATTTATTTGTTTTTATTTTTATTTTTGTCAGTCTCAGATTAATTTGGTTCTTTAACACAGGTATTTAATACCTGCTCTTTCTTGGCACAATTAACATTAGGCACTATCTTGCTGAACATTAGTTAAAACATTCAGCTATCTTTGTCTTGACTTCATTATGTGACATCTGCTAAAAATTGTTAACAATCAGTAAATTAGTGATTGCCTTTTAGAAATTATTTATTTAGTGCTTTATAGTTGAAGTACTTTCAAGTCCATTATCTTATACAAGCTGAAAAATGCCATCATTACAGTTATTAGTTTAATTTCCTTCATTAATATCATTAGGGGTTCTGTATAAGGAATAGGTGGGTTCTAATTTCAGCATCATTATTTACTAGCTTTGTGAACTTAAATACATTACCCAACCTCTATGAGCTTTAGTTCCCTCCTGTGAAAAACAGGAATAAAAATATATACCTATGGTGTTTCAAGGGTTAAATGAAATAAGTAAAAGGTTGTTAGGCTTGTTCCATATATGAATATTGGCTTCTGCCCCTTTTTCAAGCAGTTCTGTTCCACTAATTGTTCCTAGCGAGATACACAGCTATTAAATGTGTTAAATCAACTCACCTTTGATGGAAATACAGATTATTAACATAAATACTTGCTAGTTTGATTTTTGAAAGCAATTAATAAGAGAGCAATGCTGCTGTCCCTGGTAATCAGCTGTTTCATAAGGAGCCCGCTGGTCACAGTCAGAGACTTGTGACCAGCACTTTGCTCTTCACTGAAGAGCACTGAAGTATGACTATCCCTTAGGGAAGCAGCAAAAAACTTTATTCATACTAGTTTGGTGAAGAAAATTCAAATATTCTCCAACACTAGTGTTATCTCCTAAAAATATGATAAAGATAGACAAATAGATTTTGCTGTTTTATATATATATATACACACACACACATATATACTGAGAATTTTCTTATTATGGTCAGTTTATATTGTGATTTAGATGGCTGCATAGCATTCATTTTTAAAAACTAAGCTCTTTTTGACATTTGAATTTTTTCAGTCTTCAATAAATAATGTTGGAATACATGCCTTTATACTAAGGTGACCATATTTTAACATTGATAAAGCGGGACACCATTGATGGAGGGGGGGTTCTTAATTAAAAATTTGGTCTATATGGAGCAACAAAAATTTTCATAGAATGAAAAAATAGTATTGTAATATATTTTTTAAAATTTCAACATAAGTACAATTTACAAATATAGTACATTAAAAAATTATGTATGGTATTATTTTATTCTTTGGCATATTTCTCATCGAATTCTAATAACTGATCAACAATGCAAACTTTGATAAGCAGTTCTCGATAACCAGTTCTCAACAATTATTTGTTATTACTAAAGTTTAACATTATAAAATTAACAAAAATAATATAAAACTCATATTCTGGCGAAATAGCCACATGGCAGCTGAAAACTATATATTCCCTTCCTGTTCTCCCACTGTTCCCTAGCTTGTCATGCATTCTTTTCAAAAATCGGGACTTTTTAAAAACGCCATGGGACACAGGACAAATTGTTAAAAATTGGGACTGTCCTGCCAAAAGCGGGACATCTGATCACCTTACAAACTTTGCATTTCTCATTATTTCTTTAGAATAATCTGTAAGAATAGATTACAGGTCAGAGAATGAACATTAATACTGTATATAGTACCAAATTTCCTTCCCCCAAAGGGCCAATTTGTACTCCCACCAGCCTTCAAGGCAATTTTTGGACAAAGAATGTATTACTTTTTGAATACACAGTTTGGCTAGTTGTTAAGTTACTTGATCAGTATACAGATTCTTGTCTGATCGGTTAATTTTGGCATTAATTCAGGCAAAGGCCAAATAGGGGTCTAATGACTCCTGTGATCTCACCTGGGATTTTCAAAGAGACAGCTTTTAATTTTAAAGTAATGTTTAAAGTAGAATTTGGTATAAGTGGTGACTAGTATGCCAATTCGACATAGTCGTATCTTGATTTTTGTGTGTGTTATAAGGTCTCTTTGGGGCTAATTTCTATAGCAAATTTTAGAGGAAAATGAGATTCTTCTAATGTGCAATTAAAGTATTTGTTTTATTGGCAATATGCATTATAGGGAAACTTAAGGGTAAAAATCAGCTCATTTTATTTTTTAGTATAATCAGAAATAGGAAAAATATGCAAACATGATTCTATCTAACGAGTGAAATGTTCCATGCAGATGTCTGTTTTTCTATTAATCCCTAAAATGGCTATGTGCTTTTATTTATATGAGTAACATCAGATACAAACGTGTTTACGAGGAGTAATATTTCCACTTACAGAAAAGATAAACACAATATGAGTTTAGAATTTTAATAAATTCCGTTTTGAAGGTGGCTCAAATCTTCAGATAATGTAAGATTTGAGATTTCAACAAAGATGTAATATATATGTATGCTACTTCTGAGAGTTATTTAGATATTTTTCTCTTGGTTATCTGCACTTAGTATAGTTTGTAGCAGAGAGAAATGAGAACTGAGTCCTGTGTAATGGGTCTTTTATGGATCACTGAAATATAATTCTATTTAGTTATTTTTTTAAGCATCCATCTAGACACACTGGAAACCAATTTTATTTTAATTATACTATGCAGATAACAAGGTCATATCCTCTCAAGCTGACACAAAGAGTACATAAAAGGAAAAGGGAAAACATGATTTTTGTTCTTGCTGTCATCATGTGGGACTTTCACTTTTTTTAATGTTGGGTACTTTTTCCTATTTGTTGTATCATGCTGATGGCAATGTCATATTTCATTAATACCTACTCAGTGAAAATAAAAAGTGGAAAATTTTGCTGCTATTACTATTATTCTAGATTGTTGTTCTGTAAATACCATTTGTGACTGTGAGTTATTTCAGAATTGGAATGCTTTAGGGAGATTTATTTTAGTTTAAGGCTGCTAACCAAAATTTGGATCTACCCCTTTACTATTGGTCAGTTTTTTGTGATGCTAATACAGATATAAATAGCTATGTATACTTTGCACTTACCATATTTTCTATTACATCTATGTCAGTGAAGGCAGAGCTTGATGAGGGTTTGGGAGAAACAAATACATACAGTTATGCTTTTGCATTGACAAGAGCAGCCTTAAGTTTTAGAATTACTATAGCTAGCTAGGCATCTAATAACAGAGACAAGGCATATGGGTGTGGGGAATTGGAAAGATGAAATAGGGAAAGATGTAGGGGAGGTTAATGCATCAGCTGGAGGTTCAGGTATTTATGGATGGAACATGTATTTCTTGAGCTGGGTGCAAGGCATTGTGCTAGGTGCTGTGGAAAATGGATAAGATGTAATTTCTGGTCGAGGAAAACTTAAAAGCTGGATCAACTCCAACACCTTTTCCTACCCTGAGATTCTGTAATACTGTGACTGTTTAATTGGGATGTAGTTTTTCCTATGATGAGGTTCTGTGTATACAGAGTATAATTTGCTTTCATAAAGTACAGTCATGCCCTGCATAATGATGTTTCAGTTAAAGACAGGGCACATATACAATGGTGGTCCCACAAGATTGCAATACCTTAGTTTTGCTGTACCTTTTTTTTTTTTTAATTTTTTTATTGAATGATAACTATGTACATTAATACACTTCTGGGGTACAGTGTGGGGTTTTCACATGCAATGCTGTACCTTTTCTGTGTTTAAGGACACAGATACTGGCACTGTGTCACAGCCACCTGCTGTGCAGGTTTCAGCACAGGAGCAGCAGGCTACACAGCATTGCCCAGGGCTGCAGTTGGGCATGGCTTCTAGGTTTGTGTAGATTCACTCTGTGATGCCTACACAACTGTGCCATGGCTTTAACATGCATTTTCAATGCATATTCCTGTCATTAAGCAATGCATGACTATAATTTAGAGTACAAAAAAGATTTTCTGCAAATATCTATACCAGTGGGCCAAAATATCCCTGTTACTAATTACTTTGGGTTGAACAATTATCCATTGGTTGATCCTACTAAGTGCAAATTATCTAGGAGGTGTATCAAAGGTTCTTGCTAGAACATCGGCTTTGTTCAGCAGAACAGTTATTTGAGATGAAACTGAAAGAAAAGAATGGGAAACATAACATTCTGATGGCAGGTAGGTGGGACTTAATGTCAGGTCAACTGGGTGGAGCCCTGGCCTGATAAGGACAAGGCTTAGATGGATTTAGGTGTGGGATGGTCCCTGGGAAATGAAATAGAAGTGTGAGCACCTGGGGAGAGGATGCCATGGACATGCGAGAGGTGGACGGTACCACTTGACTGCGCACGTCCTCTCTGAGCTGGACTTGGCTGTGAAACTGGGAAGACTGACGGGGAAACCGTGGAGTTCCGTGAGCTGAATGATGTGAACAAGGGACTCTATTTCATCATCTACTCTAGGTTTAATTTTTAATTTATAGGATTACTTTCTATTCTTTTTTAAGTCTTGAATTTTTGATTGTAATTGGAATTAATTTAAGTGTAGTTGTTGAAAAATAGAATAAATTTAATAAATATGGAGTGAATTATTTAAGATTATTTAAGACTGGATATCTTGTAGGTCATCATGTAGTTTAATAAATATTAATGCCTTTTCACTTGTTATATGCTTGATATTTTTAAAAATCAACATTCTTTCTTTAATTTTTTTCTCTGTGGGATTAATGGACAAAACTGTGAGCTTCACAATAAATTTCTACTTAAATTTTATTCCATGGCTCACTTTTCTAGGACTAGCTGCAAATTATAGAGCTCATGATCTACCTGTAACTCATATGGGGGCATTTATAATAAAAATGAGTAATTTGACCTTTGGGGGTGTGGCATTTTGAGAGGTACTTGACCAAAATTAATAGCCATTGTTATGTTTGCTGCTGTTAATGTGTAAGAAATTGCTCTTCAAAGAGCCCAGTTGAACAGCAAACCCAGACACGGGTGGTTTTGTGAGAGTTGGGAAAGGCGAACACTCGCTGGCAAGCTGGTGGGGCTGCCACCAGGCCTCCTCTCTCCTAAAAAAACATACTCTAGTTCTGATTCTCATCCATTTCCTCAGCCTTTCACCTTTTCCTCCCCAGCTGGGTGTCCAGGTTCATGTGGCCATCCTAACCATTGCTGATCATAGTCCTCAGTCCCTGAAAGTAGCATGTTTTCAAAGCTTTGCTTAAATAATCAGGCCTCCCAATTAGTTAATTCAGGAGATACTTATTCAGTGCCACCTAATACCAGGCAGTGGAAATACCAGTGTTTCAGGCTCTGGAGATATAATGTCCCCACGGAGCTCACATTACAACAGATGAATAAATATATGTTCGATTTGCTATAAAAATAAACAGATTAAGAGGACAGGGAATAACAGAGTGTGCTACTTTATAAGGCTGGTCAAGGAACTTTTCTCCGTGGAGATTATCTTTAAGCAGAAATCTGAATGGAATGAGGGATCAGTCCAGTGCAAAGGCTTGTGCTTGGTGTGCTCAAGGATCAGCAGGCAGCACAGGGGCTGGAGGGGGAAAGCGGTGGGAGGCGAGGCTGAGAGGTGGGCAGAGGCAGATGGTGAAAAGGCCACAGTGAAGTCCCTGAATTTTATTATAGGGTGATGACTTCATCAGACTTAGGGGATTGAGAGCAGGAAGGCAAAGTGCTCTTACTTCACTCTAGGAATACTTTCTTGGGAAAATGAAGCTGTAAGGTCTCAGGAGACTTTTGGGCACTTATGTGGTTGCATTTATTAGTACAAACGCTGCAGCAGGCGCAGGAGGTGGTGGTTGAGAATAGCTTATGCCGGACGGCACTGCTGAAGGTCTGGCCTTTGGAAGAGCACAGCAGAGCCAGGATGGAGTAGGTGATGTTTTCCTAGACATGTCTTACTGATTAGTTCTTTCAGAGGCCAGTGGAAGTAAAGTCATTGGTGGCAAATTCAGTAAATAAGGTTTTGTGGGTTTACTTTATATCAGACACTACTAGGTACATTTGTAAATGTTAGATTGTATAGATATTTGTCCCCATTTTATGGAGAAAAAGCTTAAAGCTCAGAGGTTCTATTGTGCCACAACTGCTGTAAGTACTTTGTTGATTATCTAAATATTCATACTAAAGTAGATTCTCTGCCTGAATTACTTGGGTAATTGCAGCATTATAGATCTGGGTATTAATCATGTTTAATTAGGCAATGTTCTGTTAAATTTCTAAGAATATATTAAGGGGGTAATTAAAAGACTTGTCTTCTATTTTTAAAGCACAACTTTTTTATTCTTTCCTTGTAAACAAAGAGCTATGTATTGATTTTAGAAAAGTTAGAAAATTCACACATATACATATGTACACATGTATTTTGTGATAATCTCTTTGTTGCTTCTTTGTTAATTCTTCTGACTAACACTATTCCCGGTGTGTTTATTTAAATAGTTATAGAATGAGTGAGTTGTACTCACTTTGCCCAATGTTGCTAATCATCTGGACTTGTCATAAGGTAATTTATTACCTGCAAATGAGTTTGGGAAGCTGAACAAATGTGTTTGATAACTCAGCTTCTCTAGTAAAATTGTTATAGAGGTCATCTGAAGAGCCTAGTTCTGTAGTCCATTGAGTAGCAGTTATTCAAAGTCTTATGCTCTGGTGACCTATCTATAGGGTAAATAAAAACATCCAGTATTTATTTGGCATAATTCATCTAAAAAATAAACAAAATACAATGCCTCCTATTCCCTGGATAACCCCCTATTTTTTTGGCGGGGGGATATAGCAGGCTACAGAAGTACATTGCAGGCTGCAATGTTAGATGTTCACGGAGTGCACTTTTCCTAGGTTTTTTTTTGTTTTAATAACTTATTTTCTATTTTGAGTTCTGTCTGCCCTGGTAGCTAAACTATTAATGTTCAAGGTTGGGGGAGGGCTCACTTTTTCCTGGTGCTCTGCTAATTCTTGGGTGGGGGTGGGGATCCTAACAGTGATTTTCATCTTTCTACTGTGGTGGCCTGTGTTGAAATGTTCATCCTTTGTTTTGTTTTTGTAATTAGTTGATAATCTCTGGTTGCTGCTGTCTTACTATTATTCCCATCCACAAGGTTCTATCTGGTTTGTAAAGTAACTCTGTCTGCAACTTGCATGCTCCTTCTCACATTGTAATCTTTCAGTGGTCTTCAAACTACTTTAAACTGTGGAGTATTTGCTGAGACTGCCATTTGTCTAAGCCTCCCTGGGGCTGGGTGAGACCTGGGAAACCCTTTGAGGCTAATACAATTTCTGCCCACATGGTGATCCATCCAGTTCTTCCATGGGTCTCCTGCCTTGCTAAGGCTCTACCTAGCAAAGGGGATGCCGATCGCCTCTGTTCTCTTGCAAGAACAGCGTCTATATCCGTTGTTCTTTTGACTCTTTTTATCCCTATTCTAGGACGTTTTCACCATGACAGGAGGGTGAGAAAACTTCCCCCCCCAAAAGTGTCTGCCTAAATCTGTCTTCTATGCCAGATGTTGTAAATTCATGGGCTGAATTTGATCCAAAGTAGTGCTATTGTTTGGGCAGTATTTTAAAAATTGAGAAAATTAACAAAATGTCTGAATTCCAGGCACCTTTCTGACATTTCCGGGTCAGCACTCCGCGGAGCTGTGCAGGCTCCTTCCAGCACCCAGTAAGTGCCAGTCAGTCAGGGTGCTCCCTGCCCCTCTTCCCTTTCTGTTTACCTCAGTCCCTGCCTGGCTCTGGGCAGCATATGTTGTGAGTCCTTCCACTAGTGTTAAGACCGAGGATTTTGAAATTCATAGGTCAGGAAAAAGACTCCTTATTTCTGCTTTCTGCTGTTACTCCTTTTCTGAGGCAAGGTAAACATATCTCCTGGTTGAATGGATGAAGAATCTAAGTACAATTGGGGAAAAAAATAGCTAGTATGTAAAAAATGTTAACCATTACAAGAAATTATCAGAATTTTATTTTACTTATTTAAAAATGTTTTGTCAAGTTCATTTTAAAAATCAGCTTTATTGAGCTATAAATTACATGGAATTAAATTTGCTAATTTAAAATGAATGATTCAAATTATTCTTCAAAGTGATTGTGTATATGACTTAGAAAAAAGGCTCCATGGGGCAGACATGGGTAATAAAAATAAAAATTGAGAAATATTGGGCTAAAAAAATAAAAACCAAAAACAAAGTGATTGTGTCATGTTACATTTTCACCAGTGATGTATGAAAGTTCAGCTGCCCCACAGTCGTGTTATCATTCCATGTTATTAACATTTTAATTTTTGTCACTCTAGTGGATACATTATATCTAGCTATATCTCACTGTGGTTTTAATTTAATTTGCATTTTCCTAATGATTAATGATATTAAACATTTTTTTCATGTGCTTTTTTTCCCCAAGTGTCTCTCTCTCTCTCTCTATTTTTTTTTTTTTTTTGCAGAATTTTCTATGTAAAGCTTTTTCCTAATAAAAATGAGTTATTTTTGGGTGGTGCCTGTGGCTCACAGGGATAGGGCGCTGGCCCCATATGCTGGAGGTGGCAGCTTCAAACCCAGCCCTGGCCAAAAACTTTAAAAAAAAAAAAAGTTATTTTCTCATTTTTCAGTTGTAAATACATATGTATTATGGGTGAAAGTTCTTTATCAGATACACCCTTTGCAAATATTTTCTTCTACTCTGTGGTTTTCCTCTTCATTTTCTTAAACATTTTTTGG
The DNA here is from genome assembly GCA_963574575.1 of Galagoides demidoff. Taxonomy (NCBI): domain Eukaryota; kingdom Metazoa; phylum Chordata; class Mammalia; order Primates; family Galagidae; genus Galagoides; species Galagoides demidoff. The sequence goes on from CAUYQV010066458.1 coordinate 31,128, forward strand.
AAAGCAAAAGCTTCTACTTTGATGAAGGCCAATTTGCTGATTTTCTGTTTTTATGGTTTATGGCTTTTGTGTCCTATCACTAGAACTTCAGGTCACAAAGAGTTTCTTGTGTTTTCTTCGGGAAGTTTTATAGTTTTTGTTCTTGCATGTAAATCTATGCCCCATTTTGACTTAATATTTTAGATAAAGTATGAAGTAAGGGTAGAGTTTCTTTTCACAGCAGGTAGATATCTGGTTGTCCTTTCTGTCTTCGTTAGACAGATCACACTTTTTCATTACATTAACTTGGTGCATTTTTTGAAAATCAGTTTATCATAGGTATATTCTCAATTCTATTCTGTACCATTAATCTGTAAGTCTTTCTTTAAGACAATATCACACTATCTTGATTATGATAGCTTAAGAATAAGTCCTGGGGGGCGGTGCCTGTGGCTCAAGCAGTAGGGCACTGGCCCCATGTACCAGAGGTGGCGGGTTCAAACCTGGCCCCAGTCAAAAACTGCGACCAAAAAAAGGAAAAGAATAAGTCCTGAGATCAGTGTAAATCCTTTTTCCTTTTCAAAATTTACTTTAAAATTTTGAGAATTCCTTTTAAAACTAAAATTTAAAAATGTTTTATGTATACTAGGTATTTTGTATTTTCACATAAATTTTCTAATAAACATTTAGAAATAAAATTTCTACAAAAAGCCATATTAGGATTTTTATTAGAATTGTATCAAATCTGTAGATTAATTTGGAGAGAAGTGACATCTTAGAAAGTATTGGATCTTCTTATCTGTAAACACAGTATATCTCCTCATTTATGTAGGTCTCCTTTAATATTTATCTGCAGTGTTTTATAGTTAACATTGTACAAATATTACACAAATTTTACTAAATTCGTTCCCAATTAGAGTAGCTAGTTTATCAATTTTATAATTTCTTTCCAAGACCCAGATTTTTACTTCATTTACTTTTTTCAGTTATTAGTCCCTCTTCTATTTTATTGTAGAACCTCTGTAAGTTGACCACCCAAGGGACTATAACAAACTGCTCAACGTACACAGGTGGAACATAAGGAACCAGGTTACTGTGCTGATATATACAGGTGGTGCATGTCCAGTCTATGAAAATTAGGTCAACTCAAGGAGTTGGTCAGTGTAGGGAGATTGTCAACTATGGAAATTCAACTGTATTTGTTATTTCCAGCTGGTGAATTTAAGGTTTAATTTTCTCTTTTTTTTCTTGTTAATATGAAAGCTTAGATCATTGAGTGTTTTTTTCTAATAGGATGTGTTTTCATTTTCATTCAGTTAAAAATATTTTCTAATTTCTCTTCTGATTTCTTTCCTGCCCTACAGGTTATATAGAAGTCTACTGTTCAATTTGCAAATATTTGAAGTGTTGTAGTATTTTATTGTTACTGATTTATAGTTTTAATTCTGTTGGGGCTGTAGAACTTATTTTGTATATCAATCCTTTTAAATTTATCAAGACTTTTAAAATAGCTCAATATGTGATCTGTTTCGGTAAATATTTTATGTATACTTGAAAAGAATATGCATATCTTCTACTGTTTTGGTTACACTACTTTATATGTGTTAATTAGGTCAAGTTGGTTGATAGTGTTGATCAGTCTTAGGAATTTCTTTGTATTTGTTCTATCCAATTACTGAGAAAAAAGTGTTGAAATCTCTAGATCTAATTGCAGTGTTGTCTAATCCTTTTTCCAGGTCTATTAATTTTGCTCAGGGTATTTAGAAGTTCTGTTTATTAAGTGCACATACATTTAAGATTTTTTGTGTTCTTGGTGATGGCAACTCCTTTATCATTGTGACGTGTTACTTTGAATCCTTGGTAATAGTCCTAGATCTGAAGTCTAACCCATCTGCTTTCAATATAGAGTCTCCAATCTTCTTTTGATTAGTGTTTATATGGTATATTTATTTGTACTTTGTAACTTTTAACCTATTTGTGTCTTTATATTTAAAATGAATCCCCCACCCCCTTGCTTTTTTTAGAGATGGTGTCTAACTATGTTACCCAGGCTAGACTTTAACTCCCAGGCTTAAACAATCTTCTGGGCTCACGCAGTCCTCCTGCTTCAGCCTGGTAGCTGGGACTACACTTATGCTACCTTGCCTGGTGTCTCCTTTGATTTTTGTTTTTACTTCATTTTAAATCCAGTCTGGCATTTTGTAATGCTATTGTTGATATGGTTGAATTTAAATATATCATCTTGCTATTTTTTTCCTATTTGTCTCCTGTTGAATTATTAGCTACATACATCTTTGTTTAAGTTTTCTAGTGATAGCTCTTGGGTTTAAAATATGCATCTTTAACTTAGCACAGTCTCTACCTTTAAATAATATTATTCCACTTTACACATAGGGTAAGAACCTTACCATAGTGTTATTATCATACATTTTACTTCTTCATATTTTGTGAACCTGTAAAAGAAAAGCAAACTATTTTTTCCTTTTCTCATACATTCAACAGAATACTGAATACTTTACCTCTGGCCACAAAAATGTGCATGGGATTTTCCCCACACAACAAGCATTTCTTCCCTGGACACCAACTAGGTGTTTTATAATTTAACTCAATTGTGGCATTATCTACTTGGAGGTGACAGTGAATCACAGAGGGTACAGGCTCAGTCCCACAAGACTGCACCCCAGTTCAGATGCCAGTCACCAGTCCCAGACTCTGCTGTGCTTCTGACCAGCTATAAACTGATGATTCCATGACCCCTCCTTGGGTTTGGTTGATTTGTTGCAGTGCTCACAGTGCTCAGGTTAACACTGTACTTTCATTTATCCATTTCTTATAAAGGATGTTACAAAGGATACAAATGAGCAGTTACATAGAAGAGAAGCATAGGGCTGAAGTATGTGCAAAGTGGCCTCCCTGGCCTCTCAGGCTCCCCAGTCTCCAGCACCTCCGCCATTCAGCAGTCCCGAAGCTCTCTGAACCCCACAGGAAAGAGATTTTTATGGAGGCTTCACTCTGTAGGTCTGACTCATTGGCCACTGGTGAACAATTGTACCTTTAACCCTTCTCCACTCCCTGGAGTTTGGAACTAAAAGTTTCAACCCTCTTATCACCTGGTTGATTCTCCTGGCAACTACCTCCCCATCCTACAGCTATCCCACCAAGAGCTGCATTAGAGCAGAGGATGCTCCTGTCACTCAGGAAACTCCAAGGGAATGTAGGGGTTCTGGGTCATATGGTCTATTACTTGGGAAATTATGAGGGTCTGAGAACTCTTTGTCAGGAACTGGAGTAAAAGATCAAATATTAGAATAAAAGATTCTCTTAGCACCCCTACCTACAAAGGAACTCTATCTCAGGAACTGAGGGCAGGTGCCAAATATATGTCTCTCTCTCTTTTTTTTTTTAGAGACAGAGTCACACTTTATTGCCCATGGTAGAGTGCTGTAGCATCATAGCTCACAGCAACCTCCAGCTCTTGGGCTTAGGTGATTCTTTTGCCTCAACCTCCCGAGCAGTTGGGACCACAGGCGCCCGCCATAATGCGTGGCTATTTTTTTGTTGCAGTTTGGCCAGGGCTGGGTTTGAACCTACCACCCTCAGTATATGGGGCCGGTGCCCTACTCACTGAGTCACAGGTGCCACCTCAAATATATGTTTCTTACTATATCATAAAAGCCTACAACTTATTGTAGTTGCTTTTGCCTTAAATAATCAGATGTCTGTTAAGGAGATTAAAATATGAGAAAAAGATATCGTTTTGTGTGGTGTTACATTTCCCTCTGGTATAATTTCTACCTTTCTCATGAAAAACTTACTTTGCAATTGCAACAGCAACAAAAATAAATAAATAAAACAATTAAACTGAATAGCTTCTGTACAGCTCACAGCAACCTCCAACTCCTGGGCTCAAGCGATTCTCCTGCCTCTGCCTCCCAAGTAGTTGAGACTACAGGTGCCTGCCACAACGCCTGGCTGTTTTTTGGTTGCAGCCGTCATTGTTGTTTGGTGGGCCCAGGCTGGATTCGAACCCGCCAGCTCAGATGTATGTGGCTGGCACCTTAGCCATTTGAGCCATAGGTGCCGAGCCAGTTTGTTTATTTTTTGAGACAGAGTTGTTCTGTCACCCAGGCTAGAGTACAGTGGCTTCATCATAGCTCACGGCAACCTCAAGCTCCTTGGCTCAAGCAATTCTTCTGCCTCAGCTTCCTGAGAAGCTGGGACTACAGGCACACACTATTATGCCTGGCTGATTTTTCTATTTATTATTATTATTATTATTTGTAGAGATGGGGCTCTTCTTCTTGCTTAGGATGGTCTCAAATTCCTGGCCTCAAGCAGTCCTCCTGCCTCAGCCTCCCAGGGTGCTAGGATTTCAGGCACGAGCTCTGGCCTTGCCTTCATTGTTTTAAAGATGTTTTTTTCTGGGTATGAATTTTTTGGTTTGTTTTTTCTTCCAGAACTTTACAGATTGTGCTCCATTGTGTTCTGACTTGCCAAGCTCTGATGAGAAGTCTGAGGTCATTCTTTGCTTTGGTTCTCCTGCACATAATGTACCTTTTTTTCCCTTTGCTGCTTTAAAGATTTTTTTCTTTACCTCTTGTTTCTAGTAGTCTGATTATATTGTGGCTTGTTATTATGTCACTGTTAATGTCATAATCATGTTATGACATTACAGTAGCTGTCAGTTTTTTAAAAAACATTTTTCTAAAATCCCTTGTGAATTAGACTTAATCCTTTCAGTATGGTTGTTAGGCCATTGTTATACTAATTAAAATTCAGATTTCCCACTTCTTCCCATCTTGTTAAAGTGGAGTTATTAGTTATTTTTCCTTAACTAGACGTATTCTAAAAATACCCAGGCTGTATCTTCCTGAAAATGTTTGCTAGATTGTTGCATTGACAGCAACAGGCAGATAATAATAAACACAATAGCTTCTTTAACAATCGGATTTTTTAATTGTTTCTTACAGAATATTAATGCCCTGCAAGTTGAGATTTGTTAAAAGAGTTTTGTTGTTGAGTAAGTTTGAGAGATACTGCATCCTATAGGTCTCTCTTGAGTATTCATTGAGAGATCTCACAGTGAAGGAACGGGTTGGATTTTAACTCAGAATTTTTTGTACTTTCTGGACTGCTACTCCTGACCACTTTCTGTTCATGAGCACCTCTTAACCTCCCTACAGACGCTGGTGCTCCACAGAACCGTGTTGGAGATACAGCCTAGATGATGGTGATATATATTATTTAGTTACATTGTAACTATATCTGTTACTATAGACTTATAAGAAATGTTAAAGACCAGCTAATTGAGAATATGGGAATATTTTACCTAATATAGACTCTATTGGAACCAAATCCATAATTTTAAGGTACAAGTTTCTAGAGTAACTTTCTTTCTTCAAAATAAGAGCATTTCAAAGTGTAAAACTATTCCCCATGGGCATGTTGGGCGAAAACTCTGCAAAATAAACATTTGATAAGAAATGTGAAAGTAAATTAGAAACAAAGGAATTAAGTTGCTTTTGAAATATGCCTGTGTATAAAATTTGAGAAATAAAATGAACTTTGGCCAAATGTGTTGTGAGTTTTGCTAAATTCAGATGTTAAAAAGATGTTATGATATTCCTGCCTGAAGAAGTCATCCATTCCTAACTTAAAATGCCAGGAAAGAGTTAGAAAATGGGTGTCTGTATGTTTAGAAGGTGCTTGATAAATCTCCAATGCCACAGAAGTTCAAGTTCACCGAAGGGACTGGCATCTGCGCACAGCCCTTTCCTAATAGTCTGTGAGAGCTGTCTACTGAAATTCCAAGTTGAGACACTAATTTCCAAGAAATATAAACATGATATTTTGTCTTTAATTCCTTTTTGGTAACAAACATAGATAAGGCAAGGGTTTTTTACAAAGTTATTTTTCTCCTTCGGTGTTTGATACCTGGTCTTCGTACACAGCTCTGATAGGTATTTCTTTATTTTAACAAAACAGACATCAGTGATGTCAGCAGGCCTCTGGAAATACAATGTCCTAACTGTTGTTTATCCTGCCAGACTCAAAGCAATACAGCAGAAAGCATTGTAATTCTGTAAAAATACTTGCTGTTGCCTTTTATAAAGTGTGAGGTTTACAAGAGAATTTTTAAAGCAAGATTTATAGTATATTATCTGTAGATGATTAATTTCTATAATCATAGTACCCTGTTGTTATCTCTAAACTGTTCAAAGGTGAAGAAATACTGGGTTTAGAAATATTAGGTTTAGTAAAAAATGTTATCAATAGAAGGTGAACAACACCTATTGATAACATATAGCATATAGTTAGAAAATGGTCTGATAGTTTACAAGATTAAAACAGGTTTTCCTACTGAGTATTTTGGGTAGAGAAGGAATAAGGTAAGACAATCTACACTGTATCTACAAAATTTTACAAAGAGGTGGCCAATAGATAGAGAATATTTTGTGAATATTTTGTAAAAATTTTCAATGAGCATTTTTGAATATTTTGTAAATAAATGTACATGCAGGTACGATTTCCCATTCCCCTGCGTATGGCGACTTTGCAGTTGTAAGAAATGTTTGGAGTGTTACTTTGGAAAAAAGAATACATTGGCACATATACATTCTACTTGTACTAGTAGAAGTTTCTGATGTTGTTTCCTTGATGATGCCTTCAAGAAAAGGATGTGGTCTAGTATATGACCCATTCTTTCCAAGAAGCTCTGGATAAATTTTATCCTCTGTCATATATATACTTACTTACATATTTGTAACTTCAGGAGGTAATAATTCTAATATTGAATTCTAGATTTTTGGTGTATAGAATTTTTCTCTTAGATATCTTATATAATAAAACAATTAAAATATTCATCTCTGCGGTAGCATACAAAATCCTTATGGAATATTACTTTTTCATGTGAGAATCCCACATTTTCCACTTGATACAATGTTTGATTTGCATCTGTTCATCTGCTGTGTCAACTTGATTGTGCCACTGGGTTCCCAGACATTTGGTCAGACTTAATTCTGGGTATCTCTGTGATTGAACTTCTGGATTTGATTAACATTTGAATTGGTAGACTGAGTTAAGCAAATTGCCCTCCTTACTGTGAGTGAGCTTCAGCCAATCAACTGAAGACCTGAATAGAACAAAAAGGCTGAGGAAGAAAGAACTCCTTTGTCTGACTGTTTGAGCTGGAACATTTTATCTTTCCCTGTGTTGGGACTCTAACTGAAACATCAGTTTTTCCTGAGTCTCAGGCCTGCTAGCTTTGGGACTGGAGCTTATGCCATTGGCTGTCCTGTTTTATAGGTCTTTGCGCTTGAACTGGAATTGTATCACTGACTCTCAGGTGTCCAGCTGGCTGACAGATCTGGGGACTTGTCAGCCTCTATGGCATGTGAGCCAATCCTTTATAATAAGTTATATATACAGAGGGTGCTAATAATGTATGCACATTTTAAGAAAGGAGAAAACTGTGTTGAAATTGTAAAATACTCAATATAAACAAATAACAAAAGATGAAGACAAGTTACTTTGAGCATCTCTTATAATTGCAGAAGTCAAATGTGACTTGAATATTGCAAATTTAGTGCATGTTTGCTTTCTCTCTTAAAATATGTATACCTTTTTTGTCACCCTCTGTGTGTGTGTATACCTATACGTATACACACACCACACACATATATACCCTATTGGTTCTGTTTATCTGGACAATTCTGACTAATACGTCTGACTTTCTGCCCTCTTGTCTTTTTTCATTAAGCCCACAGTAGAGCTATGCAAATACTATACTTAAAGCTGAGAAGTAGTTACAGAGAGTTGGGTTTTGCATATTGTTTTGCATCACTGTCCATATCAGATTTTTTCCTGCTGTACACAGTTACAGTTGAGCTAGGTAAGGAGAAAGAGCCATGAGACCAGCCATTGTCTTTGTGTACATGTCAGGATAAAATTTTGAGTATCTTAAAGACTATTAAAATGCCTCTCAATTTTTCACACTATTAAGACAATTTTGTGCTATCTTGTCAGGTGATTTTGGACCCCACCAACAGAAAAGCTGGAATACTTATTGCGTTTATTGATGGTTCAAAATGAAATCATATTATTTTAGAAGTTTAGTGAGATTTGAATTAAAAGTAGGGGCCCAAAGACTTTTTCGTACAAAGGGCCAGATAGTAAATATTTTAGGTTTTGTAGGTGACGTGGTCTCTGTTACTCAGCTGTTACTCTCTCTGCTATCCAGCTCTTTCTCTGCAGCACAGCAAGTGTGGCTGTGTTCCAGTAAAACTTTATGTACATAAACAGTTGATGGCCAGATTATAATTTGCCAACACCTGTTATAAAGAATCTTACAAAAATTGCAGTTGCTTTTGTTGAGCATCTATAGCATATCATGTAATGTTATAGCCACATTGCTTTGTTATTTAATTCTCACAACAAAGAGGAATTTGAGGCTCCTGAGGCCTTTTTTTCCTTCAGAAATTATCTTGAGGCTTTAAATTATTACCCCAAAGTCACATAATAAATTGCAGAGGCATTACTAGAATGCAGATTTAACTCCAGAGGTGATAGTGTTCTTATTCTGAAGGAAAATGCTCTATGAGTTTAAGAACTTTGCTTTCTATACTCTAAAAGAACCAAGTTTTAAAATGTAAAATTGAGCCACAGTGATGATCTTACTGAAATCATTGCATAGCTGATGGTTCAGATCAGATAGTGGCCAAAGAAAACTCACAATTCAAGTTGGGGGTGACCAATGAGTGACTCTCTGGTCACTAGAGTTTCTCTCAGCTGTTTGCACTGCTCAGATGATGGGCGTTTTTGATGTTTGCCATCGTGCACCTGTTTCCTTAAAGGTCTCTCTTCTTTGGCTTTTTTGAGGGGCTATGTTGGTTCCTTTGGGTAAGGTCTTAGAAGAAAGTTTACCAAAATTCTAAGCTTCTCTTCCCAACATTGAGAACCAGAGGCCTGAAACACCACAAGTCTATAGAGAGTAGACTGGGGAAAGATGAAGACCTTTGATTCTGAAAAGCAAATGAAGAAGTTGTCCAGTTCAGTTGTCATCCTGTCTTTCCCATCGTAGTGCTCCTGGCCTGGAAACAAACTTGATTTGTGTAGAGATTGCATTCACCTCTGCCTTACATGGACAAGTCTTGGGGAAAAAAACACATTTTCTCTTTCCCTATGAAAGCTTCTTTTAGCCCTGAAAATGCAAACCTGGGAGTGGGAGGGCTGTTGAAATTAGGGAAAATGGCAGTGATATGGAATGTCAGTATTTTACTGATCAGAGAAACAGAGCCAGTAGGATAGACACACACACATGTACGCGTACTCTGAGAGAGACTGAGTGAGAGATTTATTATGAAGAATGGCTCATGTGATTGTGGAATCTGAGACATCTGAACATAGGGGAGCTGTTGGTATAGTTCTAGTCTGAGCCTGAAGGCCTGAGGACCAGGAGAGCCAATGGTATAAATTCCATCTGAGTGGGGTCCAAAGGCATGAGAGAACCAATGTTCTAGCATGAAGATAGGCAGAGAGAAATAATTCCTTCTTACTCAGTCTTTTATTCTACTAAGACCTTCAATGGGTTGCATGAGACTCATTTACATTGGGGAGACCAATCTGCTTTACTCAGTCTACTGATTCAAACATTAATCTCATCCAGAAACATGTTCATAGACACACCCACAAATAATGTTTAATCAAATATCTGGGCACCCCATGGCCCAGTCAATTTCATACATAAAATCAGTCCTCACAATATGTGTGTGTGTGCGAGAGAGAGAATGTGATAGAGTTAAGAAAATCTCCATTACTTAAAGCTTTCCTCTTCCTCTTTTTTTTTTGTAGGTTATAATTGCCATTCTCATTTTCCAAGGACTGATCTGATTATTTTTTATAATGAATATTTAGTGGTTATTTACTATGTGCTTAGCAAGTTACCATTGGGTCTCCAATAATGAGTTGGACACATGTTTTCAAGAGTGTTACCATTTGGTTGGGAAGGTAAGCAAACACATAATTTTACTGTGTATTAAATGCTAAAACATGAGTAAGTATTACATGCTAAAGGAACACATGGGAAAGACATGTAATTCCACTTTGGGAGTCAGAGGAGGCTTCCTGGAGGAGATAACATCTAGACTGAATAATGAAGACAAGGAGCTTACCCAGATAAAGTGCCAGCAAGGCCTGTGCCAGGCTGAGGAGACATCCTGGCTCAGAGATGAGGGTGGAAGCTCCTCTAAATTTTCATCAGCCCATCTACATGATCCGACTGAGTTGACCATGTTTAATATCAGATATGTTAAAAGAAAATAAGGCTCTTTACTGGGTGCTCTGAACCACAAGGAAAAGATTTGACACTAATCACCCATTCAAAAATCTAGTCAGGAAGGCCTGAACATTTCCATCATCAGGATAAATGTGGCTGGCAGTAAATAAAGTAATAATGGGCCTTCTTGGCTATGTTAAGGCCCCTTTTAGTAACTATTTCTTTCTGTTTTTTTGAGACAGAGTCTCACTTTGTCACCCTTGGTAGAGTGCCGTGGCATCACAGCTCACAGCAACCTCAAACTCTTGGGTTCAAGCAATTCTCTTGCCTCAGTCTCCCGAGTAGTTGGGACTACAGGTGCCTGCCACAATGCCTGGCTATTTTTAGAGACAGGGGTCTCACTCTTGCTCAGGCTGGTCTCCAACCTGTGAGCTCAGGACAATCTACCTGTCTCAGCCTCCCAGATTGGTTACCTTTTCTAACAGAGGAAGCCATTGAGTTTATTTGGGCTCAGATAGCTTTTCCTTGATTTATTGAGGCATATTTGACAAATGAAAATTGTATATATTTAAATTGTATGATATGGTGCTTTGATATGCATTTACATATTAAATACTTATAGTTGAGGTAATTCACACTTCATATATGTAAGGAAGAAAAAAACTATGGCTGTTCCATGAAGGACCAGGTATCTGAGAAGGCCATATAGCACCTAACTTATCCTTTGCTCCCAAGACTTTTATGATAGACGTGGAGCTAATCTCTCATTTCTTCTTTTCCTTCCTCCTCACCTCAGGAGAAATAATCACAAATGGATTTCAAGAAACAATTTATACAAGTCCTGGCCAATCCACTTTACTCTGTCTGCTGATTGAATGTTAACCTCATCCAGAAACATGCTCACAGACACACCCACAAACAATGTTTAATCAAATTTCTGGGTACCCTGGCCAAGTTGATACATAAAATTAATCTTCACAGTGTAAGTGTGTGTGTGTGTGTGTGTGTGTGTGTGAGAGAGAGAGAGAGAGAGAGAGAGAGGTAGACCTTGAAATACTTTGTCATCTTAAAAAGTTTAGGCTTTATCCTGAGGTCAAAGAAATGACCGGTCAGATCCTTCCTGCAGCAGTGTGAAGCATGGAGTGAAGCAGGATGACACTGGTGGCAGTGATGCAAATTAGGATCTAGTGGAGAGGAGGTAGGCATGGAAGTAAGCAGGTGATTTGAGAGAAGTTGAAATGTGGTGACTGCTTGGGTATGGCAGTCCTGGAGAGTGAGAGGTGAGAGCAAGGACTGATGCCCAGGTCCCTGACTCGGGCCCAGGGACATGTGGTGGTGCTTGTACAAAGATGATGAACAAGCAGTTCTGAGCATCAGTCAGCAGCTAGACTGGCTCACCACACTTCTGCAGATAAGGAAACAAGTGATAAGGAAATAATGAGCCCAGAGAAATTTGGACAGTTTGTTACTCAGAGCAAAATGAGCAGTGTGAACTTCATGTTTGGGTGGACTCTCCAAGGCCCGTGACACACACAGAGAGAGGGGGACCTGATAGATGCTGTGTGTGTGGCCATCTGTCCTCCCAATCTCAGGAGAGGCTGTTAGCATACTTGCCCAGCCTTTGTCCTGGAGGGTGAAGCTATCTTAGTTATCTTGGTCAGGAGACGAACAAACTCTCTAGCCCAGAGGAACATACTGTCTGTCTGCTAAGACACACGCAGCCCCCTGGACAATCGCCTTCCAACAGCAAGATAATGGTTTCTGTTTCGAACATACTGAATTTGAAATGCCCCAGGTATCTAAGCAGAGAGATTTAGGAGGCAGTAAACTGCTTTAAAGAATATTTAGTATAATGTTCATAGAAATGACATAATAAATAAAATTTGTATATTTGGTCTATGTTAAAATAATAGGATGGTAATCATTTGTGAGATGGTTATAGCAAGTGGTTACTGTATTGCCTAACTACCCATTATGTCATTAACATGCGTAAGAGTTATTTTATTCATCACAAACTGAATTCACCTAGGCTTAGTCTTCTGTTGCTTGTGAGGTTTACTGCCATGCTAACAACCTCAAAAAACTAGAAAGTAATGTAATGGCAGGATATTGGTGACACGCTATGAAACTGGCCTTAAAACTGTGACTTTGCCTGCTTAGTTCTAGATCAGAGTAGAAATAAAATGCAAGCTAGAAATGTGAGGCATAATTTAAAAATTTCTAGTAGCCACATGAATATAAAAGAAGCAGGTGAACTTAATGTTAATAATGTATTTTATTTAACCCAGTGTATAAAAAATGTTATTTCAACATATAATCAAAATAGAATAGTGAGATGTGCTACATTTTTTTCACACTCCATCTTTGAAGTTTGGTGCATGTCTTACATCTACAGCACATCCCAGTTTGGACTGGATGAGTTTCAGGTGCTCTGCGCTGGACAGCCAGGGCAGACCTCAGAAGCAAGGAGTGACGTTTCATCACACACGATGCATGTACTTCTATGTAAGAAGACTAAACGTTGTGACATATTTTCTGTCTTAAACAATTAAATAGTATAACAATAAATAATAAAACAAATGGCCACTGAATTTATATTTAAAAATTTTTTATGAGGAGATCCTTGGTTTCATTTAAAATCAAGGTCTTGTGGTGCCTAGAATAGTCACTTGGGAAAGTGGTTTGGGTACGCTACTGGTAAACTGCTCAGAGGTTTCACCAAGTGGCCTAGGCGGTCAGGAGATTTAAAGCATAGTTAGTGTACATCGTTTGCCCTTGGGAGGAAGCGCCATGTTGATGAAGTTGGTTCCACTACTGTATGGAATGAGCTGCCTCCTTCTGTGGCCCGTGAATATCTACTCAGTATGCTGACGGACAGATTGACTCTGCAGTGCAGGGGCGTCGCAGAAATCTAAAAGATCCCTGTTAAATCATTTAATGAAAAACAGACATTTATGGGACAAGTCAACCACCTTATGTGCCCTTAATACAGCCATTGGAAATAATATACTTTTTAAAGTCTGAAGTATGTTAGTGGTTTCAGAAAAAGACAACTTAAATAGCTTGAAAAACTTAAGACCCTTCTGAGAAACTAATGGTACATGGTCATAGCTACTGAGTTTGCTTTGGGCAAATCCAGTAAGTCATGGGGCTTGCTGTCTGTTTCAGTGAGGGCCTCTCTAAGCCCCTGGACGGCCTGCGGTGCACTGAACTTTCTGTTGCGGGGATGCACTCAGGGAGAGTGAGTGTCTGTGCTGCAGCCTGAGTGGAAGCCCTCTGCTGCCTGGAAATCCTGCACTGTCCCTTTGATGTTGACTATTATCTGGGATTACTTGTTGAGGGTTTTGTTTGCTTTTTAAAAGATTTACTTGGGAAAAGCAAATGGTGACTGTTATTATTTAAAAATATTTTCTTTTAGAGAGTGTTTTGTAGGAAAAGATAAGCAGTTCTACTTAATCCTTGTTTATTGATGCTTTTATTTCATGCCTTATTTCTTGAGACAAACAGCGTCAAACATTAGATTAGTTTTATAACGAAGTGGTACCAAAGTGGCCATGCTGCTGGTGATAGTGGTATAATATAAAGAAGCCAGAAGCATCAGGGCTGGTGGCATCTACTCCGTCCCCATGACTCAGAAGAACTGTGTGCGCACCGGATGCACTGGAGGGAGGAGGTCAGTCGCTCCTGTAAGAAATCTGGTGGGGCTGATGTCATGTTTCTGACTTAAACATTCCTGGGTTAACCCCATTGTCATCTAATATCTTGCTTCGGAGTGAAACTTTGGGAATGAAGAGATTAACATGAGGAGTTTTCAAACAATGGCTTAAGAACTGTGAAAATCATTGTTCTGCTATAATAGAGAAGCCCCCCTAAGAAGAGGATGTTTGAGCTAAGACTTAAAGGGAATGGGTGAGAGGAAGGATCGGCGGAGGGTGGTGGCTGTGAGCCCCTAATCCAGGAGCAGCCCTGGTAGATTAGGGGCAGCACGGCGGCCACAGTGGCCACAGACATGCAGGGTTACTGTCAGTTATTGCCTTCTCTTCCCATTTTCTAGGTACCATTTGGCAAACTTGACTTGTGACATGAGGCATATTGGGGGAAAATATTCTAGTAGAACAATGGGTTTCAAACTTTATAAAGCATCACTTGAAAATAAATCCAAAATATAAAACCTAAGTGACATTATAGGTCCAACTATGATGTGATGTGTCAGGAACCCTGGGTAGTCAGGTTACAGAACTCCCACTGGCCAGATCTAGGATTATTTTAGTTTCAAAATAATGAGAATAATAGATTTTAATCCAGTAAAAAAATTGATTGGTTTACACTTAAATAAATAAGGGAATGGGATTCCAACTAATAAATGTAGACAGAATTATATTAGAAAATTACTATCTTGCAACCATCATAACCATCAGATGCAGATCATCAGTGAATGCTGCAGTGGGTGAGAATATGATGAGGACCCAAGATAATCACAATCTTAAGTATCTCCCCCTAAATTACAGTTTAATTACAGAGGACAAAATAGTTTTGAATTACAAAGAACTTTACCGTGGAGTAACCTAGTAATACCACCTTCACTACTCATGTAATCAAAGTAACATTGCCAGTAATTGGACAAGTAAGTATTATGTGCTCCCTGATGCGATACCCTGAGAAGAACACAGTGTAGCTTATAAAGCACTATGGTCAAAAACACCTAAATCTCATTAGGCAGAAATATTAGACAGGGACTGTGACACTGGAAATTGTATACACTGTGTACAAAGGTCAGTGTTGTCAAAGACAAGGAAAGACTGGTTCTGGACCAGATAAACAAAAATTGCTATAAAGCAGGTTTTGGGGACAACTGGTAAAATCTAAATAAGCTCTCTCTATTTGATTAGATAGTAGCATTACGTCAGGGTTAAATTTCCCGGTTTCCATCATCGGACTCTGATGATGTCAGTGGATGTCTTTGTTCTTGGGAAACACACACTGAGGTGTTTAGAGGTGACTGACGTGGCACCTGCAACTTATTCCCAAACAATTCTGAGAAAAAGTCCTGTAGGAAAGAGAAAGAAGAGAAGAGAGAGGGAAGGGTAGAAAAGAAAGACGGAGCAATTGTGGCCAAATGTTAACAGTCTTGGTCCAACACGCGGAGGAATTCTTTAGACTATACTCAGAACTTCTCTGTGAGTTTAAAAGTATTTCAGAATAAAAAGTGGAAAACAAAAACTGATGGTGTGCTGGGTGCATTGGACCTGGGATTCCTGTTTGGTTTCCTCCTTCACCCGTTTTCTTCCCAGAGGGAACTTGAGGTACCTCTGAATACGATATAGAATCCTGCTCTAAAAGGATCATTCCTTCCAGCAGTGAAAAGGGAGCAACCAAATAATCAAGAACACATAACATAAGAAAGGAGACAGCCAGCATTTCATTAGCTATAAGAAGAGACTACTTGTCATTTTTGTTGTTGTGGTTTTGAGACAAAGTATCATTCTGTTGCCGCAAGCAGCCTCCAACTCCTGGGCTTAATCCTGCTTGTCCCTCAGCCTCTCAGGGAAGCTGGGACTACAGGCATGTGCCACCACGCCCGGCTAATTTTTCCTATTTTTAGTAGAGACAGAGGCTCGCTCTTGCTCAGGCTGGTCTGAAACTCCAGAGCTGGAAACAAGAATTCCCTTAAAGTGAACCTAAAATCCTACACGCTGTTCACAGGCTTCCACCCGCCTCTGTCTCCCAGAGCACTGGGCTACAGGCGCAAGCCACCGTGCCCGGCTACTTGTCTTTTTAAATATTGCTAATGTGCAGATATTGTTGGTAAATATTGACAGACACTTGAAAAAAGAACATATGGAAAAAAATTAGGCACTAAAGCAAAGTCTGTATTTGACCCAAGGGCTCAGGAAATTGTGATGTGACCCTTAGGTTATGTTTTTTAACCTGGGCTGCCAATAGGGATTTAGTAAAAAATTTAAGTATCAGCAATGAATTTTACTTTCACTTTAGTAAATAATGTTTGACTGAAATGAAGCATAGAAAGGAGTGAAGTGTGGAAATTCTAATCAGCATAATTTTTTAAGTTTATAATCATAGTAAGATTGGCTGCTGTAACTAAAATGACAAGGCCATAGTGACCTTTAAAAGTTAGAGGACAGATGAAAAATGATTCAGAAAAGACAAGAAATCAGTGAAAACTACAAAATTAAAGGCATCATACTTCAGGCTGCTTTAACAGCTGCTTGGAGTCAGAGGCCCCCGAGGCACAGCAGGCATCACCTGTCGATGTCTGGGTCAATAGCAGATCACATACGTGGCGGTGGTCCCACAGACTGTAGTAGTGTATTTTAACTCTGTCTTTCTGTGTTGATATGCATGTTCACAGATACAGGCATGCTAACCTTTGTGTTACAGTTGTATCCAGTATTCAGCACAGTAATGGGCTGTGCGGGTTAGTGGCCTTGACATCAGACGGCAATGTACAGCCTCGGTGTGGTCAGCTGCACCGCCTCGATCTGTGTGAGGGCCCAGTTTGGTGTTCACATGGCAACAAGCCGCCTGACAGGGCATTTCTTAGAACTATTCCCGACATCATATAATGCATAACTGTAGGCAGATAGCACCCATGATATCAAAAAGAGAGGAACCTCATCTGAGCCAGATGCCACGTCCCTTTGTTTCCTAGGATCTTAGAACAGGATCCCTAGTTATTATAGTACTTCAAGAAGAATAGAATTTAAAGGTCCTGAAAACAGTTGATAACTACTGAAATTATGAAATATTATACACATGTGAATAGCTTAGAGGTTGTTTTAGGTTGACTTTAGGGAATTTATGTTT
This sequence comes from Galagoides demidoff, assembly GCA_963574575.1. Taxonomy (NCBI): domain Eukaryota; kingdom Metazoa; phylum Chordata; class Mammalia; order Primates; family Galagidae; genus Galagoides; species Galagoides demidoff. The sequence continues at coordinate 48,205 of CAUYQV010066458.1, forward strand.
CCTTAAAGGGAAAAAACCAACAAAAAGGAAAGATTATAAGTTATCTTTTTTTGACCTAATTTGTATGGTAAATACTAAAACCTTGTGGGAAATGAGATATAACAAAGGTAGAGAAATTACTACATAAGATATGAAAGAACATTGCTTTCAAAACTGCCAGAGTGTATCAGAAATTATAAGGAATGGTCACATCATGGAAACGGACCTCAGTACAAGTTCAATGGTGCATGTACCAAAATGGGCAGGGCAGCAGTGCCAGTGACAGGGTGCAGGGAACCTGTGGTTTCTTGGAAATTTGAGAAATACTAAAATGAAAAATTACTTCTTACAAACAAAGGTGACATAAGAGTAAAACACATTATTGTTACAAAAATTAGCCTTTCTTAGAGATAAGGAAATATATAAATTATATAAAAAAAAGATGTGAGGAATAATCTGTAATATTTCCTTCCTGGGCATGGCATGAAAGTGTGTGGTACCAAATTCCTGAGGAAACCATGGAGACACAAGGAGCTGGAGCTGTACCAGTGCCAGTGGGGGCTTTGCAGAGTTCTGCCATGGACCGGCAACACAGCATCAGGGGCAGCACGGGGAATGGACAATGTCAAGAACACTTGTAATATTAACAGTTAGCTCTGCTCTAGGACGCAGGTGATTGGCTGAGGTCAGAAAGAAGGTATCTCAGTTGATAGGCCCTGCCCAGTGGCTGAGGTGACCTCTGTGGGCTCCCATAACTCCGGGGATCACCTAGGGCCGTGGGCAGGACTCAGACATGCAGGGCTCACTGATGTCTTCTGCTCTTTGGAACATCTCTTATCTTTTAATGACCATGAGAAAGCCTTGGAAAATGTGCACCAAATACAGAGAAGTTGGTGTTTCGGTGGAATTAATGACCACAGCTGTCCTTTGACTAGTGTTTTCATTGAAATCATCAGGCCTGGTGATGACTTCCTGGTCACAGATTTTATTAAAAGGATTGACTATATACAACATGTGATATCTTTGATCCTTATAATGGGGTAGGTTTTAAACGCTGCACCACAAAAAAGGCACAGATGTTCTGATAAACAGCAGTAACAAATAGGATGTGGCGTTTTTATTTGTCAAGTTGTGTGCTCACAGACAGCGCATGCAGGGACCCAGAGCACAGGGCTGACTTTCCAGCAGTCACATTTTAGTAGAATTTACTTGATTTTAATAGTTTCCTTTTAGACTGGAATATGGTATTTTAAAGAAGATCAGACAAATTACTCATTCTGGGAACAAAGACTTTGAAAGCTGTCAGCTTCCTGACAGTTATGATGAGCATTTATTTCAGGCTTATAAAACATATTAATCAAACTTGTTCACAGCATGGTGGTCTAAAGAGGGTTATTTTATTTTTGAGAGATTTTTAAAAATAAGTTAAGAGCACTACTAACATATACTCCAGGAACAAAGCTACAATGTTTTTCCTTCTTCAAAAGGGGTAAATACCTTTCTCACAGTTCCAGAAGGAAGCACACTGCAGGATTCTGTTTATTATGAGACTATTTGCAAAAGACCTGTGCACCATTCATTGCACCTTGAAAAACACTTGAAAATATGGGTTGCATTTGCAAACTTCAGTGTATGACATAGAAATCTGGCAAGCTGCCTGGCGTCTACTTAAAGGATTGTCATTCTGGGAAAAATAAATTTCTCTAACTAGACAAAAGTCAATGTTTTCATGTTTTACCGCAATCAAACTGATAGAGCTGACAATTTAATGTCTCAACACTTAAAATATCTGTGGATAATCATTTACCTCAATCAATCATAAACACAAATCCTTCTATTTCAAAGCTGTGTGTCTGTGACTAAGATATAAAACAGTTTGGTGAGACCCTTCCCCCACAACACCTCCTCATCCATCCCCACCGTCTCAGTAGTCCTCACTTGTCTTTAGCTATGCAGATATTTATACACATTATGCATCTGGAAATAACTTTTAACGACTCAAGTGTGATCAAATTTAGAAAGTTTTCTTGCACTGTCCCATTTTATTTAATTTTTATGGGTAGTTTATAGCCTGTACGCCTGTCAGAAAAATGTGTAACTGTGCTGGCATTCCAGCTGAAGACATCATTACCAGGGAAAAAATGCTCAAGGCTTTTTCAAAGTGGGTGCTGAAACATACATTTCCCTTCTCTGACTCCAGGGGATGCTGGTAGCTACCCCAAACAGACAGGCATTTGGGGGGTCAAGTGGACTAGTGCTGGCCCCTTCAGATTTCCTGGCAAGCACTCTGAAGGGCTCACTCTGGACACTCAGGATGACAACAGCAGTGATGAAGCCAGGGAGACATCGACAACACACAAGAGGTTCCGGAGGCCTGGGCTCCAAGGTAGCTGTCGATTTGGCAGGGCTGACAGGCTCGGCTCACGGAGCTTTGGTACGGATAATGATGGGAAAGTTCAGGCAGTTTCAGAAACCTGTTTCTATTAAGTTATGCCACGGTGTGTCTGCAGTGTGAGGAGGACAGGTTTACTGGGGCACACCACTCTTCTTTCAGCATGGGAAGAACTGATGTGCAAGTTTTACATTTCTAACAGATAATTACTCTGAACAGTCAGTAAGTCAAATTCCTTGTTTGGTATTAATTGATCCATTTTTAATGAAATGATCGCACATGTGTGTCTACACGTTTATGGACATACACATTCACCACTAGTGCCTCTTTCTCATTTCTTTGATTGCTTGGAGCTCTGCAATCAAACTGAGCAGTTTGGGGACGCTTGGGGCAGCATCTTTTAGTCCTCGTCAGGCGGGGCTGCAAAACAATCAATCTTCTCTCACCCGCACTTGGCGGAAGTGCCACGGCATGAAGGGTGCAGTGCTTTGCTCTTGCCATGAAGCCTGGGTGACAAAAGTTTTTACAAGAAGCTGACTGTATTTGGGGTTATGAATATGCAATGACTCTCATTAGTATTGAAGCACCGAGCAGGGGCTGACATCCCCCGCCACTCTGAGTTGCCGAGGAGCCGGCTAATGAATTGTCTAGCTCCCTCCCGCACACGGCCTGCTGTTGGGCTCCTGAGTTCCAGGGGGACTTGCCCATTTTGAGAAGACCATAGACCGCAGAAATTAATTTTTGAGAACTACCCTCGATTTGGTAAAACAGCGTTGAGACACTGCTCGGATCAAGGGTGTGGGACCTGCAACCTTCCCCACCCCTGGCTTAGATTGTCAAAACAGCACTGAAGTTTGTATGAGATAATATCACAGATAGGAAAATTTTAAAAAGAGAGAGACACGGAATGCATATATGTACTTACATTCCTCACTGTGTATAGATGTGCTCCCATCCCGGATCATTGTACAATATGTGTAACTATATATAGATGAAATCAAGTCGCAGAAATGTGACATTTTGTTGGTTTGTCTATTATCCTTCCAAATGGAACAAACAGAGATGATAGAAAATTCCCAGAATGAATAGGGTTGAAACACAAAGCTATTCCATCAATTCTTTACTGTATTCCTGGGTCTCTGCCAAACATTTTACAGCTCATACACATACTGTCTTTCATGAATATGTTACTGATAAGGATATGTTTATAGCCCCTGATTAAGATATCTGAGCTGATTTGCTGTGTATAAGAAGATGCGAAAGTGCTCAGAAACCATTTAGAACGGTCCCTTTTCAATGGGATAAATTAAATGTGTTTTTCCACGTCCCTCCTCCCTTGAAATTTCCTTTCAACTGAAGAGAACTTCTGTGGCTCGCTGCAGATTGTAAAGGATGAATTGAATTGAAATTGATAATATATGCTAAAAGGTAAGGGATGTATTGTGAGCTGTGCAAATATGACAAGGAACAAAGAATAAGTCCTAACATGAGGATGCTTACTTTGCAGTCATTTATTTAATCTGCAGTGGAAAGTCGTTCCTTGCAAGGAAGCAGATATGTATTATTTTTGTAGAGCTTTAGAGGATAGTATTATTATAATTGCCATATCACTTTGACGGATCACTGGAAACAAGAAAAAAGTAATGCTGAGGAACATATACATATGAGAGTACCAAGAATGAGCGTAGTCTAAAATAAATGTGGCTCTGACAAAAGTGGCTCGGGTATCATACATCAAACACTTGTTACCTCTGCTGGCCTTAGTGACTGCACATGACTAAGAACAAATCGGTGATAAAATCTCGAGAAAGATGAAACCAGTCTGGGCTTTTGCAAAGATCATCAGTCATTCTGCAAAGCCATAGCATTATTTGTGCATGTAATCCTTGGCTTCCTATTTAACGGACATAATACACCCTCCACCCTGGACCATGGCCACCGAGGGAAATCTCTTTCTTTTCTTTTTTTTTAAATTTGACACATCTTAGGACCAATCAGATCTGATCACAAAAAAAGCTACTAAATTATTATTCCATTACTAAATTTGCATTCTTGCCCCACTTTAGGGTCAGTAGAGAGTCTGAGGCTTTCACTGTTGTGTATCGTCAGATGCTCTGCACTTCTCTGTGATCACAAGACTCTTCTGGCTTCTTTAACGCCGTTTTTTCTAGAGATCCAGACATCTTCTATTATAGGACAGAGGTCCACCTGGGAACATCAAAATAAAGTATTCAACTGTTATGGAATAAACTCAGATTTTAAAATAGAAAAGTGGAAACAGATCAGCCCAAACAACTATATGTAAATATAAATTATTCCAGTTTAATAGGAATATTAACCAATATATCTTTCTAAGAATATGAAAATCACATAAGTGAAAAATTTTCGTTTTAATTGCAACAATGATGGTTTTAATTTGGCTCTGCAGTTAGCATGTACATTTTGGACTTTGTGACTGCTGTGAACATTATTCGTGAAAGGTTTATCCAAATAGAATTTGGTGCTTATTGCTTTTATCAGATAGTGGTGTCTAATGAAATAAAATGCAAAGAAATGTATTTCTCACATCTATGCTAGTTACTTGCCTCTCAATTGTTTACCTCCTTTTACAGCCATAATACAGTTGTCACAACAGGTGAAACAACATATTACATAGAGACTATTCATATTATGTTAAGCTGAAATAGAATTCAGACATTTTCAAGAGAATAGCAAATGGATAGGATTTAGGCAATTATTTAGGCAAGCACATCCATAATTAGTATTTTGATGTAGTTTTAAGAGTAGGCCCATAACTGGAATAGCCTGCAGAAGACCAAGTGCTGGGTGCTGGAGACACATTAACCCCTCCCCCCCAATCTCATATTACATGCCCCTTTGCATTCTCATAGTGGGTAGGGGAAAGAACCAAGAACAGTTCAGCCTTTGATGAGCTTACCTAGAATTTTGCCAACCACAGCTATTTTAATTTGAACGTAAATGTGAATTGTGTCCTTTATGGCTCAGTGTTGCTTTTATTTTGATTTACATGTGGGGACACTGCAATCGTTTCCATCTTCAGGGTCTCTAGAGATCTTGATCTGAACTTAAACGGACCAAGGAACCTACCTTTGGCAAGTGCTATTTAATATTTAAAACTTCCCTGTCAGCCATGGGTGAACATTTATTAAACACAAACCTTGGGGGTGGGGAGAGGCAGATTGGGAAAATACAGAAAGCAGAATCTTGGGTACTAGGAAGTTTGCAGTGTAGTGGGATGGAAGATCACAGGAAACCATGGAGATTGATTTATAGGGCTAGATATTAACGAATATAGACAGATATCGTGTATACGGAATGCAGAAGCGTTTCAGGGCTGCCTGTGAGATATGAGAGTTGTCACAGGAGGGACCACTGTTGAGACTTAGAGGAGGCAAGTTCCTACGTGAATTTTAGACATTTACATATTTTACTAAAACTTGGCTTTACTTTGAAACAGGATGTCAGTATGTCTAAAACTCACTTTATTTTGATTTCAGTGGTAACATTTCTTTCATAAGTGATAAAATTTGAAGATTAGAACTGTGTGTTTCTAGTGTCCTTTTAATTTTTCTTACTTAAAAAATAGTATCCTTAGAGAGGGAGAAAAGACTTGATTACCACACTATCCCTTTGAAATGTAGGAGGGACAAGGATGAAGGAATATACATTTAAATAATTAGAGTAACATTTTCACTAAGCTCCTTCTTACCCAGTAGTTTTGCTTAAGTATGCATGTAAATGTTGACTTCATATCGACACCCAGCAAAATTATGCAGAGTCCTAAATCCTGTATCACCAGCAATAGTCATTGTATACCCCAGGACCTGGGGGAACTTTTACTTCTTGGTTGGGTGTCTGAAAACTGCTATAATTGTTTAATTCCTAGCCATAAGCCTGGTTCTCAGTAAAACTGTGAAATTGTTTATCTAGTACCCTTTACCCTTCTCCCAGTCTCCTCAGAGGGAAATAAAAAAAGGGTTGAGGTTACCCCCTCTGAAGGGCATGTGCTCTCTAACAGGTGAGTGTGGGATTTGATGTGTGTTGGGTGCCTGGCTGGCACGGTGCTGGGTGCTTGATGCAGATTATGGTGACACAGTTAACTGTATGGATGAGTGGTGTGGAGAAATGTATTGCGTAAATTGTCAGAATCACACAGATGCTAGGTTTTGAATCCTAGTGTTTCTGACCCCATGGCCTATGCTCTTTGTACTACAACAAAACATTTCAGACCATGAACAATCTATGCTGGAAGTTGAGGGCTTGGTGTCAGTCCGGGGGAACATTGCTTTTGGCTAGGAGCATTGCCCTGCTGGTGTCCTTAAGTTAGATGAGGTGGATCTAATTAGTCCTGCTAACTCATAAAGCCAGTTTTGTAGAGTTGCACCTTAAGTCTTCTTAATATACGCTATTTCAGGGAGACTTTAATCTTTGTTTTAAATACTAAATGCAATTTAGTGACCATTTATTGACTGCTTGTTCTTTGCCAGGTACCACTGTGCCAGATGCTGGTGGTATAAAGACAGTCTACTTAGGAAGAGGGACTTTCTAAGACATAAATAACTACAGTATGATTCGCCAAATAATATAACCGAGGACCATGAGAACAGATAAGGGAATAATTAATTCTTCCTTGAAGGAAGAGGTTAGGGAATGCTATATTTGATTACACTCTTGAAGGAAAAAAAATTAAGAATTTTCCAGAAGGGCAGGAGGAAGTTGAGAGTCAACTGATGGGAACGGCATGTGTGGGGATATGGCTGCATGTTTGGAGGGTGAGAGAGGCTGACTGTAAACATGGCCATTAGCCCTTTCCTCTCCTGGCAATATGACATGGCAGACCCTGCTGTTAAGAGAGGGAGTCTCTTCTCCGTCACTACCCCAGGCTGAACATGTAACTTGCTTTGGCCAGTGGACATTGGCAAATGGGAAACAAGTAGAGCCTTGAAAAATGTGTGTGGATTGGAATTCTGTGGCTACACTGTGAATGAGCCCAGGATGAGCCACTCTGCTGGAGGGTTAGAGAGCTGAGGACCAGTCTTCAACCAGACACTTGAGTCTGTCATCTTAGATCATTAGTTGCCAGCTGAGAGAGTTCGGGGAAATCAGTTGTTAGCTCTGATTACCCTTGATTTGTCTGGGTTGCTAGCCTAGACAGAATGACCAAGCCCATTCACGGAATCATAAACAAAATAGAATGTTATCTTAGGCAATAGGTTTGGGTGTTTTGTGTAGAATACAGGGGATGTGGCCAAAGGTGGAGGGAATGGGTAGCTTCCCAACATCATGTTAAGGAATTTAGATGTGGTTTCTAGTACCAAGCTTCCCGGTCTTCAATTCATGTACCTCTTTCATCTTTTTAAAAACATCTCACACTATCTGAATAATTTTTCTTTAAATTGTTTGATTTTTTAACTGAAATTTATTTTTAAAGAAAACTTAACTTTGACTTGACACCCCAGTTTGATGTGGTAACTATCTTTCCAAACTTATTAAAACATATACATATTTAAGAAGTTGGCCTGTGTGCTATCAGAAATTATCTTGTATATAATGAGTGGTGCATTCTAGAATTTCCTGCTTTAATCAGGAAGAACCAGGAACACAGGTAAAATAGTTTGGAGTGGAGAGGCTGCCAGGAGGGAGGCGTGAGGTCGGGTAGGATGTGGTGTGTGGCAGACCTGGATGGTTTCTGAGGAAGAAGAGAAAGGACCTGGTGATAGGTCTGGCACATGTGGGCTGGGAGCGGGAACTGTAAATGAGAGGAAGGAGTATGCATATGGCTAGGGTAGCTTGGGGAAGAGAAAAATATATAAAAACCCTGATGTTGCATTTGTAGAGTTTGAGATGGTCATTTGAAAACCAAGGTGTATTAGGCATTTGGCTATATGGGCCTATGCTTAAAATATTTTTCTGGAATTCATCAGCATATACAAAGTAGATGGTATCACAGAGGAAGTATTTAGTACAGAGATTCTTAGCCTTTTTTTTTTTTTGTCAATCCCCAAACTCTTAAGAGACATAACTTAACTCTAGCTAGAAATAGTGAGTGGTTCACATATGTGATAATTCTCAAATGGAGGATAATAGCTGTGAAGTTTGCAAGAACGTCCCCCTGGGGGTTTCCATCTGTTGCCTTGCACCTCTTCTCACTCACAGGGTTGTCCAACCTGTTGCTCACTGTTCTTTGGCTCCATCCTGGCCCTGTACACTCCCCCCCTCAGGGCCCCAGCCCTGTGCTGGCTGAAGATAGTGAGGGTAAAGGCTGAACAGAAGAGCCTGAGATCTGTGTCCAGAGGCCCTAGACTAGGGGAAGCCCCAGCCATGGGGGACTGCAAAGGTGGACTTGTTGGAGCCAAGCTGGGGCTTCTGCCCCACCTGGCTATCCACTGTGGAGCTGCCTGGCCCACCCTGACTAGCCTGGGTCCTGCCATCATCCCCAACCAATCATGCCTGTTCCCAGACCTGGTGCTGAGCTGCTACCTGGGTAGGGGTTCCTCACTGCTTAGGTTTTATTGAGCCTTAGGCCAGGGCAGGACATCTGTGTTCCTTGGGCTCACCTTCCTAGGAAACTTGGCCCTGCTGGTGCACTGCAGCCAGCCATGCCTATTCCTTAAGTACTTCACAGACACCCTACCCCACCCACCCCCACCCACCTCCACCCCCAGGGCCTCTTGTGAATGACAGACTACTTTTCTTGTATTCCCAATGTGTCTGGCCTTGGCTTGGAATTCTAAGAACTTCTGGGGCCCTGCACCTAGCAAGCCTGCACTCCTAAGCAGCTGTGTGCAGAAGGGCTACCACGCCCAGCATTTGGGACAAGGGCAACTGAGGCCATGGTGAGAATCCAGCTTTGACCTTTAGTCAAGAGACCAGATGGTTTGCCCCAGGACCCAGCTACTAGCCCTAAGGCCAAGCAAGGCTGGAGACCCATAATCTGGCCTGTCATTGCCCTGAGCTGCAGCCACGGCCCCAGGATCCTGCGTGTAGCCACTGTGGGTATAGGCAGGAGTGAACCCTGGGGGACCGGACACTGCTATTGATTCATTAAAAAAAAATACAAAAAACAATGCAGATTATTTGAGGACTGCCTTGCTTGTCCATGCTGTCCGATATCCCCAAAGGATCCACAGACCTTTTCTTTGCTCATCAGCTTTCATTGGTATTTGTTATTTGCTGTATGGCCCAAGACAACTCTTATTCTTTCAATGTGTGGCAGAAAAGAAAAAAGTTTAGATGCTCCAGAATCTAGAGTGACATAGGGCTGAGGAAGAGGACTTAGTACAAAGAGACAGAGTGGCTTTAGAGGTAGACCTTTAAAAGGGAGAGACTTTTTATAGACGTGAAGGAACTTGAAGGGAGCTGAAGGGAGCGAAGCATAGCCTTAAATTCAGCAGAGAAATCCAGTAGTATGAAAGTTATTCTTTAACCAAAGCTGGTTCTCAAATACACCAAAGGATGGTTCCTGGCATATGATAGGAATACAGTGAAGATTTGGGTCTATGACTTATGTAAACTGTTTTGTGTTTGAAACACTCCATAAGCCTTAAATAGTCAAGTCAGACAGGATTTGTAATTGTCTGACTCAGAAATCAATACGGGTTTAAAAAACATTCTCTATCCATAGTCTGTGTCTTAGAAGAGCAGCTATTTGAGACCTGTACTCCTGATCTCACTGCAAAGCAATGTTTGAACCTGTTTTCCGGAAATAGTGCTAGGGATAAGGACGTCCCCTGAGGTCTTCCACACGTGGGCCTCCTGCCTCTCCCATCTTGGATCCCAGGGGCCAGTTACTGGCCTTAGGCTTTCTCGGTGGAAGGAATGAATACTATGTACACTTCACCAGCAGAATTGGGATGCCCTCAGTCCCTCTGGTTCTCAGGTAATTTTTACACTCATATTAGCTGCTTCTTTTATTATTACTTTTAGGATGAATGAATTTCCACCGGACTTTGCCTGCAGCTGAAGAAAGGCCCCAAATCAGGACAGCAGGAGTTTGTGCAGACATGATTTTGGTGCCTCTCAGATCCGCTCAGGGGATTCTCAGCAGCACAGGTCCCCTTGACATCTGGCGTTCACGACTCCTGGGAGAGCGAGCAGCTTCCCCTAAATGTGCCCTGAAAGCATTCCTGCTGTGCCCCTTCTGTCCAAGTATAAACACAGCATAGGAAACAGACAAGTAAAGACCCAGCTTTTCCGGAAGGAATCAAGACACCCCTGGCCCAGCTGGCCCAGGTTTTGACGTCCAGCTTCAGGAGACTGGACCAGCCTTTGGGGCAGGGGCTGTATCTTGGCAGCTGGCACCTTCTCTTTCCAGACCCCTGGGTGCTGTCCCCAGCCTCTGTTCCAAGTCATCCAGCGGATGGACAGTTGTTTCAGGATTCTTAAAATGTGGGAGAAGGATTGCCTTTCATTGTCGATTGGTATTGCAGCTGGATCGGTTATTTACAGTCCTAATGGGCCACTTTGTTTACTGAGGTAGGGGATACAGCTTTAAAAATAGGAACCATCCAGAGCTAGACCTATAAATAATTCGATACGTGCATTTCCACTTGTTTTAATATGAAGACAAGACAAAAATATTAAAGTGATAAAAGAAAATGGATATATATAACAAGGAAGTTAAGCTATCCGAACGTTATGATAGTACTAGGAAAGCTGGTCCCCTTTCTTAGAGGTCCCATCCTGGGCTCCAGTGAAGCCTGCGTCTCTCCGCTCTCGCCCTCCTGGGGCTGCACACCCGGCTCTGGCTCCTCCGGATCCGCTTCAGGGCCCGGCCCAGAGCTGCCCCGGTTCCGCGCGGACCGGTGAGCGCGGCGGGAGGGGTGCGGGGCGGGAGCCGCCGGGAAACTGGGGGTCGCGGCTGACTTTGACGCGGGCGACCGGAGAGGCTCTCGGGCTCGCCAGGGTATTTGAATATTTGGCAAACAGCTGGCGGGGCGGCGGCGCCTGCGACGCCCGTGTCAGATGTTCCGAGACGAGCGAGCGGCGCGCGCCAGCGGGGCTCAGAGCCGCGCAGTCGGCTTGGAATTCAGATCGGAATTGTGATATCAATGTCAGGGTGGCACATGCCTAGGGAAAGTACTTACAGAGAATAATTGAAAGATTCAGTGTGAAGCTTCTGAAAGCCGTAATTTAAAGTTCCAGAAGCCTCCATATTACTCTCGCCATTAAAATTTAAAGTGACAGGAGCCCAATTATGTATGGTTATTTTCTTAAATAAAACCGTATTTCTACCTGGAGTGAAAGATTCATCGCTGCCCACTGGTCTCTGTCAGGAGACCCCTCTCGGCGGCGTCCAGTGCGGGCGGCGAGGACGGTCGCTTTATCCTGGGACAGGGAGGCGGCCAGGCAGCGGCGGGCAGGCCTCCAGCCGAGGCTGGTTTGCATGACAGTCGCCACTCGGGGCCCTCTCCCGACTGACCCTCTCGGAGCCGGTCGGGGTCCCCTGCACGGCGCCCTGAAGCCGCCCGGGGCTGCAGCGCGCTCTGCAGAGTCGAACCTACCAGTCCAGGGTGGCTTGGACCAGAGCTTTACAACCTGATAATGGACGTAACTTTGGGGACTGTTGAAAAATAGGGAGCTTTCCCCTCTTCTTCTAACTCAAAGGAATCTGTGTATCAGGAGCTGCCTTGCCTTCAAGGAAGGACTTCTGTGGCCACTGACAGCACGAAAAGAGATCCGTGGAAATACAGACACATTTCTAGTGCAGAAATTTTAGCCTCTGTTACTTGGAAGTATGGAGCTAGACTTTTAGAGCATGAATCTTGCCACCATTTTCTTAGGTCTGTTTGATTTGACTCTACACTGCATTGTGATTTGGGGGCAGATGGTAGGATGGTGGCCAGAATGGCAAAGAAAAATGACACAGGGCCAAGGAAGCTTAAACCGCTGTTAACTTAGGAAACATTTCATTCCCAGGGTTCCTAGGGACAAAGGAGCATGTGAATCAACCAATATTAGGATGTATGATGTCTGATGATATGGAGACTAAATTTATGTATTGATACTAATCCAAGCAAGCAATGTATTATAAATAATACATCACATAATTTCTCCAAAGTTTCATAGTTTGCTGAAAAATTTATAAGGAGGTCTTGGTGGGGTGTGGTGGCCCACGCCTATAATCTTAGCACTGTGGGAGACTGAGGCAGGTTGGTGGATTGCTTGGACTTGGGGGTTCCAGACCAGTCTGAGCAAGAGCAAGACCCTGTCTCTAAAAATAGCCAGGTGTTGTGGCCCTAGCCTGTATTTCCAGCTACTAGGGAGGCTGAAGCAAGAGGATTACTGTAACCCTAGAGTTTGAGGTTGCTGTAAGCTATGATGCCAGGGCACTCTACCCAGGGCGGTAGACTTGAGACTCTTTCTCAAAGAAAAAAAAAGTAGGTCTTGCTTTTGCTGAGTTTTGTAATGACCTTAGCATAGCCAGCTCTTTGGCAGTTTGCATGCTTATTTTTTGTTTTTGGATTTAGTCTTAGGATCTAAGCTCCTTTTTTGCAGAATTGATCAGATAGGAACTCAACTTTTCTTTCTCCCCTTTTTAGTTCATGCCTTAGTCAGAAGGGTCCATCGTCTCTTGTGCTGGTGCTTTCATTGTTGTGTTTTAGTGTAAATTATTTTGTTTCCTCCATTTTCCACCCTTGACATTTTATTGGTTTCTTCCTTTAGAAGAATCCTTAAATTCTCTACTGCCTGCTTCCTCTCTTTCAATCTTCCTGACTTGCTTTCTGGCCTTCTCTGATCTGCTGTTTAACCTGTTGCAATCTGGATTCAGCCCAGATGTGCTGAAACTCCTTTTTCAAAGACTGTACTCCTACTTGACAGACCAGTTTTCTCTCTCTCAGGGGAGTGACTTGCCTAATTGGTGAATTTTGGCTGAATTAGTGGGCCCTCTCAGCTGACTGCCATGTTCCTCTCTGGAGAAGGGCCTGCTGACCAGAGCACACATTCTTCCTGAGGCCAGGCCCCCCTCCAGCTATGTCCTGGTTTGCCAAGATGACATCATTCTGCCATTTAGATAGTCACATGTGTTTTGGCTTTTGCACTAAGCAACCTCCTCCACCTTGGCTTTAATCAGTAGTAAAGTTTATATTCTGCTTCTTCTCTGTTTTATTTTTGTACTATTTCTTTCTTCCCCTCCCCTCCCCTCCCCCTCCCTCTTTCCCTCCCTCCCTTCCTTCCTTCTCCCCGGAGACTTGCTTTGTTGCCCTTGGTAGAGTACTGTAGCATTCTAGCTTACATTCTGGGCTCAAAAGATCCTCTTATCTCAGCCCCCTGAGTAGCTATGGGACCACAGATGCCTGTCAGTTATGCTTGGCTAGTTTTTCTATTTTTAGTAGAGACGGAATTTCACTTTTCCTGAGGACGGTCTTGAACTCCCAAGCTCAAGTGATCCACCCACCTCAACCTCCCAGAGTTACAGGATTGCAACTAGGTGTCCAGTCCTAGGATTGCAGACATGAGATACCTTGTCCAGCCTATACTATTTCTTAACTTGTTCATAACTCAGGAGAGGAAAGGGTTGTTGATTTTGGAGAGTCCCCTAGAAACTTCAACAAATATATATACAAGTAAAAAGTTGAAGTTCTCTCTTTCCAGTCTCACTTTCCAGAAGTAACCATCATCAATGTATATCCTTTCTGATTTTGCCATGCATATGCAAATACATGTATATAATAGAAATTGAAATTTCTCTCTCTCTCTCTCTTTCTTTCTAAGGCAACTGGGTGTGGTGGCTCATGCCTGTAATTTTGGCACTTTAGGAGGCCTAGAGGATCACTTGAGGCTGGGAGTTTGAGAGCAAGCTGGGCAATATAGAGAGATACCCATCTCAGAAAAAGAGTAAAAGAAAAAAATTAGACAGGCTCAGTGATGTGGGCCTGTATTCCTAGCTACTCAGGAGACTGAGGCAGGAGGATCACTTGAGTTCAGGAGTTCAAGACTGCCGTGAGCTGTGATTGCATCACTGCACTCCAGCCTGGGTCAACATAGAGTAGGACTCCATCACTTAAATTAAAAAAAAAAGTCTCACTGTGTTGCCCAGGCTGGTGTATGGTGGTTATTCACAGGTGCGATTGTATCACTGTACAGCTTTGAACTCCTTCACTAAAACAACGCTCCTGCCTCAGCCTCCTGAGTATCTGGGACGAAAGTTGCACACCACTGCATCAGGCAATAGAAGTATTTTTACCTGAATGTCACATAACAGAAATATACGTTCTATATATTTATACTCGTATTTAAGATGTTTCCTTTAATAAAGTTTCTTTCTATACCCATACATTTATATACATACACAGCTACATTTCCCCAAATATGGTGTCACACTGTGTATTTTGTTCTTCATCTTCCTTTTTTCACTGAACACAGTTTTGCCTCAATAAATAGAGACATACCTTAATATCTTTAACAACCGCACAGTGTTCCATGGTGTAGACGGTCTGTAATTAATCATTCTCCAACTGCTGGCTGTTCATTTTTGCTATTGTGCAGTGAACATGGTAGTGTTTTTATTTTTGTGAACTTGTGCTACTATTTCTGTAGGATAGATTCCTAGAAGTGGAATTGCTGGGAATCTCATAAGGTTTAATTGATTAATAAATCAGGGACTCACAGGTTGGGAGGGATTCTGAGAAAGCTCAGAGTTAATCCCACACTCTCAGGAAGGATATCTTCATGCTATGACTTTGAAAAGTCTAAAAATGAGGCTCCATATTCTTTTTCAGTAATTCTCTTCAGTGCCTGGAAATCAAAATGGAATATAAAAAAATGGTAATGTTACGATGGTCTGGCTAAGTAAGCTGGAAGGGAAAATGAAAGGCTGAATCCTGAGGTAATACTTTGATGAGCTGGGTTGACAAACCAGTCAGGCAGCACAAGAGGAGGGGTTATCAAGTTAAGAGATCTGGATTAATTATTAATTTACATTCATATACATTTTGAAGTCTTTTTTTTTTTATATAGTCTTACTCTGCTACCCTGGGTAGAGTGCCGTGACATCATAACTCACAGCAACCTCTAACTCTTGGGCTCAAGCGATCCTCTTGTCTCAGCCTCCCAAATAGCTGGGACCACAGGCGCTGGCTACAATGGCAGATAGTTTTAACAGAGATGGGGTCTCGTCTTGCTCAGGCTGGTTTCAAACTTCTGAGCTAAGCAGTCCACCCGCCTCAGCCTCCTAGAGTGCTAGAATTACAGGCATGATACATTTATATAAATTTACACTTTTATACTTCATGTAGAGTAGCTATGGGAGATTAGTTCATTCTGGGTGTCTAAGACTGCAAACTGACCTCTCAGCCAGCCCCCTGTAAGCCAGGAGTCAGGTGGCCTATTGAGAGTCTGGCTAGACTACCTGTGACCTTAAATCTGCATGTCCCCATGTATCCCACATTGCAGCAGGCCTGCAGCTTGACCCAGCTGTAGGATCCTGAGTGCTGTAGGTAACCCCCTCCAAAGCATGTAGAATTTATTGAGGATAATTGCAATGCTGTGATGACCTGTGTGGGGAACCCCTGTGTATTGCAGAACTGGTGTATGAGCAGAGGGAGCCATGCTGCCCACACGTGCTTGGACCCATGCTCAGAGTGCATGTGGCAGCCTACCTGCATTAGAAACGGCCGTGTTAAGTAGCCAGGAATGGTCACACGATGTGCACATTTATATAACACGGCAGAAAGGACCAGCAGCCCGGCTGCGTTACATCATTTCACTGCTCACCAAAGAGGTTTGAAATGGACTTTTAATTATGACTGCCGATTTGCTATGGCTATATTCCTTAATATGAGTGTCTGATTAGGCTAATTTTCTTTAATTGATGAACAGCACATTTAAACTTGTAGGACTGAATTTGTTGTTATGTGTCAGTAAGTTTGTATTCTGACTTTTTACTGAACTACAAATTATAAATTTTTATCCATTTTAGTTTTGAGGTCACTGTTCTTCCTTCCTTCACCTTTGTACGGCTTTTTAGATTTGTTAATGGAGATAGAACAGTGCTAAGTGACTATTAAACTCTTTTCCATAAACAGTAAAACCCATTAACATGGACCTCACTAAATTTGGAATTTATGGAAATGAGGTCGGGGCCTGGGTTAAAGTTTACTTTTGCATTGTCTCTGAACTAAAGCTTTACTGAGCTAATAAACAGTATAAAAAAATTGCAGAGGTATGACACTAATACTTTAAAAAGCAGACCTTCCAGCACTGTAGAGAAAGTCATGGTAGGAGAGGTGAAGAAGCAGTTTGGCAGGACGGTATAGTGGAGAGATGGCTGCTTACCAGCCATGTGCCCTTAGCTCCTCTGAGTATTTTCCCCTCATCCATAAAATGAGAGAAAGTTATCTACTTTGAGGGTGTTGTGAGGGTTGGGTTTTGCGTCTCAAGAGTGGCTGGGGTGAAGTAGATCCTTTACAAATGGCAGGTAATTATGCCCTAAAGTAAGTGGTGAGCTGATTTCAAATACTTCTCATTTCTTCACCAAAGCAGAGTTCCTTGGCACTTTAGAGTTTCATTAACTTCATGTTTTTGTTATTTTTTATTATTATTACTGACTGATCAATTGAAGGAATGACCTGCAGTTTGGTGTGGTTGTAAAGAGCTTTGGAGTCCTACAACCCCAGGTCTGGAAGTCAGTTAGCTATTATTAGTTGCATGGCCTCAGGCAAATTAATATCACTCCCTGTGTCTAATTTGTAAAAATGTGGTGATAGGTCCCACCGCAGGATGGTCTGGACGGCTCACTGAGACGCAGCAGGTAAGGTGGTCAGCCCAGTGGCTTTCCCATAGTGAGCTCTCCTGTTAGCTGCCGCTGTCATCATGGTCCTTCTGGGAATTGTGCGTCCTCTGGACGCTCCCTTCATCCAGTTCATCTCGCCTTTTCCAGCTCACCCAAATTAATGAATCTTACTCTAGATACAATCTCCATTCTAGATTAGAATTTTAAGTATGCAAGTAAAAAATTATAGAGAAGGAAGAATGGCTGTATAAATAGGTAGCGTGAAAGAAGAAAGAATACTCTTCTAAAAGGGGAGGCACAAAGGCCTCAAGTTAGACTTACCTTACTGCATAATGAATTTTGTGAAGAACCTTTGTGTCCTTTGCATTTATATTAGCTAGAAAGACATGGAACTTTATATATTAGTAGTAAAAAGTGTTCGCTGGTGTCCAGCTCATTCCATTCACGGGGAGAGAAAAGCAGTACGTTTTCTGGGTCTGACTTTATTTTCTTTGTCTTATTTCCCCTATGTTTCATAGCAGTGTAAGCACTGTGATGCCTGCACAGAGACCATAATCTATCCTCCCTTTAATGACAGGCTTACACAGTTCGTGGAATCCATCACCTCCACAGATCAGACTGAATCACTCTGATGACTAGCAAATGGGCACCACTTGTGGGGAGATGGAAACAGTCAGGTATGTGTGCTGTGACGTGCTCTCACAGGAGAAATGCCCTTTCCCAAAACTCTCCTCCATGCCATTTTTGTAGAAGCAAGAAGTGCCCATTGTCCTTTGTGAAAACAGAAGAATTCAGGATTCTATACTGTTACAGTATAAATTCATAATCATAAACATGTTATAAAATTCAGGCTTTCTCAGGAAAAATTGGTGTTTGGAGATGAAGAGTCTGCATTTCTCCTCCTTTGCCAGCAAAATAATGGATTTCTCTTTCTTTCATCTCAAAAACCACTTGTTCTTCTTTTTTCTGGTGGGGCCTAGAGAACAAGCATGGTATCAGATTTTGCCGTCCCTGGGCGGCCCACTGGCTTCCGTGGAATGGCACCTGCTGGGGCAGCGGGGTACAGTGGACCAGGGCCCAGGGTCTGTGTGGGGACGAGCGGCTGCTTTTTGGGGTGAGACTGTACGCAGCTCCCAGGGCATGTTTCAGCTTTGGGGAACTCCCATCTGTCTCCTCCAAGTAGACACAGCTCCCTATAGCCTGAACGGAGCTGAGGAGAGGAAATGGATTTGGAAAGGGTCCAGATGCCAGGCCTTTTTATTGGCTAAGTTCCCCTGGGGTGCACCCTGAGACCCCCCATTTCACCCATCTTGGAGGTTTCCAGACCTTCCTGCTCCATGGCAGAGCATTTTGTTTGAATGTGCTTAGAGGTAGCATCTAGGGTAGAAGTCACAGGTCCAGCGAAACTAGGGGACTTGGTTTAAATTGAGAACTCACTTGTGGTTCCCCAGGAAGCGGGGGGACTAAGCCACCATCTGGGAAGGGTTTACCTTCCAGCCCTGTAAGGCATTTGGGGGACACAGTCTGAGGTGCCTTGCCTTCTTGGGATTCCCATTTGTTTGATAGGCCCTGGCATTTTGTGTTGAGAATTCTCTGTCTTGTCTGGGTGTCATTTGTGGGTTCTGCTATACATGGAAAAGTTCCATCTAAAAGTGCCTTGGGAAGAATTTTGTCTGAATGGTTAACTTACAGCTGCAAACCTCTGTCTACGGAGAATGGTTTTACTGTAATCGAACATAAGTGCAGGAAAGTGAGGAAAAGTGGCTGTTAGATGAAAACTTGAAGTGTGACTTGAACCTGTAGCCCATCTCGTGGCTAGAGCTCTGAAGTGAATCTACTGACATTTTGTGTGAGTGTGTAATACATTTTATGTATGCCCACACAGTCTATGTTTATGCCTACTTGGCTAGTCTTTGGTAAGCTCTCAAAAAGGTATTGTTGGTAAAGAAAAAAAAAATGTTTTCAAATTGTCAGTGTATATTTTTGCCTTGGTTTTAATGGACACTTTTTTGGTTGTTGTTCTTAAAGTGTTGAAGTTCAACACAAAGGTCATAGCTATAAACCCGACCAAAGACAAAGAAAGAAATCGGGCTTTCTCCACCATGTGCACAGACAGTGGACCCTGGTCCTGACCACAGCAGGGGTGGGACCAATTCGTCGGGCCGTGTGCTGTTGCCTTTCTAGACTGCCTACTTTAAATGGATCATTTTGTAAAAGTTGTCAGTTTATTACTTTGACAACCAATGGTTGGACATATGAGTTTTCATAAAAATAAATTAACAACTCAGAAAAAAAATCTTTTATCAGACTACATTTTCTAAGATTTAGGTAAGAAAATGTGTTCATTCTAATGTACACCATGTTGATTAGTTGTATTGTGTCAGATATTTATTGGAAATGCTGAATAGTTCAAGATAAGGCATTACCTGTCTAGATCTGGCATATCTGTGAGGCAGCAACAAGACTGGTGCTTCTTGAGTGCTTGCTATACACAGGCACTGTGCCTGAGGCAGGGGGATGTGGGAATAGCCACGAACAAGACACACTCTCACGTTACTGACAACAGGCCTGCAAGGCCCATACAGACACAAATATAAGTTTATGGAGTTTAAGTAATTTGTCCAAGGTCAAATAGCTATATAGGGGCAGAGCTGGAATCACAGTGCTATATTTGTTAAAGGAGCCTCACCCACATCCTGGTTAAGAGATCCCAAAATATAGTGGCTGAGAAAAGACAGAAAGAGCTGGACACAGTGGAGCTGCAGTGTTAGGGTAGGTGCTTGGGGCAGACTGTCGGCCAGAGGTGGCACGGCCCACCTTATTCCTCTGCTGTCCCTGGATTTTGGCCTCCTTAGTGTGTCTGAAGATGCAGAAGCATTCTCTTAAGGGCACACCCTGGGGGGTCCACCTATCTTCTACTCACATCCCTCTAATCATACCTCACTGCCAGGTAGAACTGAAAATATAACTTTATGACCACGTCCCCTGTGAACTTCAGAGGTTCTATTGATAAAAGATAGATAAAGTCTTGGCCACAGACTTGTTTGTTCATGTGACAAAAGATCCTAGGACTTTGGGAAATGCCCGTTTCTTTTCAAGTAGTATCGTATCAGAGTTACGCATGTGCATCCAGTAGTGCACGACGTCTTTAAATGTTCAAAGTATGTGAGGTGTCATGAATCTGACGTGATTCTACAGTGGACTCTGGTCATCTGCAAGTGCTAATGTGAAATTTCATAGTAGAAGTCCCTTGATTTTAATCGTTGGAAGAAAGGTTTGCAAAATTCCCAGTGTTTGTCTTGCTTGCACTCTCATTCTCAAAAAGATTCAAAGATCTATGTTGTTAGACGTGTGTTCTTGGAGAAACTGCTTTATAGAAATAAAGTTACTTTTGGGTTTTGAATGAGGCACCTTATACATAAACAACTTTGACCCAGAACTTCAATGTTTCTCAAAATTCTTGGCCTATTCTGATAAAGTTTAAACATTGACTATTTACTATGGAAAAATCAATAAGTATTGAGAACATATCTGGATATTTGTTCTGTTGAGATGGACCTACAAATCCTTGCCCAGGTGTCTCTTTGGGCCACAGGTACTCAGATGAGATAAGAGCAGGCTAGCCCTCAGGTTAGTACACATATAGATTCCTGTTACCTGGCCCTGGCTCTCCTCTCCCAAATCTAATGCAGCCTTTGATGGGCTCAGCTCAGAGGCAGTTCCAGACCAGTTTTATCTCAGAGGCCACAGAAATAGAAAGAAGCAAACCAAAGGGAGTAAAACTCTAATCGATGACCCCAAAGAGACAGGCATCTACAGGAGTCAAAGCTTTAATCTTTAGGGGGGCACACCAAAAGCTCCACCTACTTGTAAGAAGCTTTAGGTGAATCTGGTAACTTGATCCAGTCACTTTGAGTCTTTTCCTCCTTGGGTTGGGGGAGGGAGGATAGAGTTGTGACTTTGTTCTCCTCTTCCTTCCACAGGTCAGCACCAGATACTCTGGGAGCACAATAGCACGTACAAGATGTGACCTTTATCCCAGTTCTCAAAGAATTGACAGTCTACTGAGGGCACTAATGTATATGAAACATTTAGTTAAAATCAGGTGCTGAACTGTGTGATATTGATTATTCCAGAGAAATCCAGATAAGGGATAAATCAGTGTGGGTTTGTTTCTTGGGGAAGGCTTTTCAGATTGTGTCACATGTGCAGTGTGAAAGGATGAAAAGGAGTTAATTAAGAAGGCAGACCTGAGGCTGTGAACAAAGATTCGGAATGAGCTTAGGGGTCAGAAGAACCTGTGAGCTTGAAGCAGAGACTTCATGTTGACTAAGAGACTAAAGTGGACTAAGAAAGTAAAAGACTTAGAAAATCAGTCAGTTAAGACATTTGAAATGTCTCATCTGCACCGAGATATTTCAGAGAGACAATCCTCCCTGAGCATGGGAATGAATAAGATGTTTCTTATCAAGATATTTGTCTTGGCCGGTGCAGGGTGCAATGGGATTCTGCCTGTAATCCCAGCATTTTGGGAGGTTGATGTGGGAGGCTAGGAGTTTGAGACCAGCCTGGGCAATATATTGAGATCCTGTCTCTACCAAAACATTTTTTAAATTAGCTGAGTGTGATGGTTCATGCCTACAGTTTCAGCTACTTGGGAGGCTGAGGTGGGAGGATTGTTTCATCTCAGGAGTTTGAAGTTGTAGTGAGCTATGATCATGCCACTGTACCCCAGCCTGGGAGACAGAGAGAGAGCCTGTCTCTTGACAAAGAAAATAAGAATGGATGTCCTATGTCCAAAAGAATGAATCCATTCAAAGAATGGATGCCCCGTGTCCATCTTCCCTCGTCCACATGGTTTTATCACTGATGTACCTGTACACAGGTATAACCCAACAGACCTGCCTGGCTCCTGCCATTCTCTGCCCAGAGGCCATTGGTTCCTACCACTGATGTTTGAAGTGTTGGCCTGTGCCTCTGTCTGGGACCCACCTGGCTAGGTCAGAGCCTTGCTGAAGGCGGTAGCGTGTGCTCTGCTGGCCGACTGCTCACCTCCAGACAAGCCTCTCTCTGCAGCTGTTGTTTCCCAGCCATCTTTATGTCACTGCAGAAGGAGACACAGGCAGGGACTTTACTATTCACAAGGGGGTAGAGCTGGGGACATTAGGAGGGCCATTCTCTATTTATCAAGGGAAGGAAAGAACACACAGACTCCTTACCTGGGTAGGGAAACTTTCATTTTCTTTTTTTTGCAGTTTTTTGGCAGGGGCCGGGTTTGAACCCGCCACCTCTGGTATATGGGGCTGATGCCCTACTCCTTGAGCCACAGGTGCTGCCCTGGTAGGGAAACTTTCTTTCCAAAATATACAGCTATGTGGTATTTCTGACTTTCCTAGGCATGCATCCGTATTTGGGGTTGGGATGGTCTTCAAAATCATTACTTAAAGGAAAGAAAGAAAGATTTAAACTGCATCATCACCATAAAAGATCCTGGTTGTGTTTTTAAATGTTGACCAAAATGAATTCTAGTTGCCAGCAAAAGGCCAGCCTTCATGCTTGGGAAAAGCTGTTCTCAGAAAGGCTTCCATTAATACTAGTTTCCACTTATTCACAGATATACATCCTCTGAGGCTGGAACAGACAGCACCGAAGACCTGCTTCAAATCGCCTTTCACGTTTTCCTGTTGGAAAGATAATAATTGGAGAATAATCTGGTCACCTTCAGCAACAATGGAAACGAATCAAGACATTGAGAGTGCCCCAGTGGCCGGGGTTCCCGCAGCCCGGGGCAGAAGTTCTCAGGACACCGTGCTTCACTAGCCAGAAATCAGGACAGATTAAACTTATCCTCTCCGTCTCAGCTGCTCTTTAAATCAATGCAATTCCTCCACATTAACATGAATTGAAACATGCATTGCCTTTCAACTTAATTGAGTCCTTACTTTGTGTGAATCACTGCACAAAATAGGGGAGAGAAAATGAGGGAGGCAAATAAGGCATGCAGCCCGCTGTCAATGAGTTTACAGTTAATTTCAGGGCACAGTTTTTTCTTCTCCTCTTAATTAGGTGTAACTCTAAGACAAATAAATGGGTGGAAAAGCGTATTCTGCAAGTATGCTAAATCCCTTTAATAAAAAACAAAACAAATACACACAAAGTCCCAATGTAGGCAACTCGGGGCATTTTTTAAATTCCCTTTTTTATTGGATTTCTCATAGGATCCGGTTTATTAATTCCATAATATTTCTTAGACTTTGGCAATGTTAAAACATTATAGATAATTTGAATTAAGTTCTATTTTTCTATACCATAGGTATAGATTGTCTGTTGGAAAGACACATTGTTTCTACATTTCTTGGTGAGAGGGAACCTGAATTACACCTGTTGTCTCTCCAGCCCTCTCCCTGCCGTGCCCTGGGCATTCTGAGTGAGTTCTTAGCACAGAGACGAGGAAGGTTTGATCAACCTTGGGTGATGGTACTCATGGATCCAAGATAGGACAGGGAGGGAGTAAAACCTATCTGGGAAATGGCTCTGTATGAAAATTTGACCAAGTAATTATCTCAGTATTCATTGTCGTGTGTTCCATAAGTTGAAGGACTATACACATTTTCCAGAAATTTATTTCAGGCCTGAGAATATGTCATCATTTTTCCAGTGTTAAGAGACTAACAGGACTATATGCACCAGATGTTTGATGTAGTGTCTGCAATGTATTTTAGTAAGTATGAGCCAACAATAGACATGTCTTTGTCTGGAGTACTGTCCACCCGACTTGAAAATGTGCCAACGTTTTTTTTTTAACCATCAACAGTCTTCTTAATTAAGCTGCCAATACTGTATATACTGCCAATAGCATTGTGTGTTGTCTGAGAATGAATGGTGTAAGTCCTGTTTCCATCTTATTAAATAAACAATGTTGCTCTGTATAAAATGGATTTAAAGTGTTCTTTGAATGAGAGAACCATTATATTACTCCCTAAATAATTTGATGAGAATCTGTATACCACCCCTTTTATTTTAATTTATAAACACTATTATTTTGTTCCTCAGTAAGGAAGAGCTCTAATTTGACTATAACTTTTAGTTATCTGATTAATCCTTCATAGGATGAATTGGTCAACCCCCAATCTCCTGGCCACAAGGGACACTGGTATTTGTTATGTCTCTCTTTCAGTTCCTATGAAGCAGCTTCTGGGAAATGCTAGTCGTTAACTTGTGTGGATACTAAGGTGTAGATTCTGGGAAATTCTTGAGGGCAGAGCGCCTGGAGCACAGTCTGTGTTCAGTAATGGTGAGGCGGGGATGTACGGTGGCCCTCTTTCCCTCACGGCTTTCACACTCTGGAGGGGACAGAGGAGTCTTGCTAACTGAACAGAATCTTTGTTTGTTCTTTACCATCAGTCTGCTTAGGATGGCTCCAAATAAGCTGCTTGTTTTGTCATAGCCTGGTCCATGGGGCCTCTTAATCAGTGCCTTGGATTCACCAGGTCAGCCCTGTCATTTGTACCGATGTCCTCTCTGCTGCCACTGGCCAGGTGTTCAGAGGAGCTGCCACACTTCCCTGGCTTGTCTGTCAACAGAATAGCAATCCTTCACTCATTGGGTGCTCATGGGATGGCAGGCGCTGAGCTAAGGGCTTCATGGACACTTGCACTTAGTTCCTCACCTAAACCCCATGCCGGCCACTTGAAGCAGGTGCTTTCCACTGCAGAGGTGTCTATCTGCTTAAGTCTTGCGCATCCACACCCAGATCTCAGACTCTGAAGCCTGAACTATTAACCCCTCCCCTCTGCTGCAGCCCAGGGGAAATGCCTGGTGCCTATTTTGTGTGTGTGTGGAGGGCCCATCAAGTCTGGATGTAGTCCAGATTTATTGCATTTAATATTCCTCAGCAGCCAACTGTCTAACAGATAAAATCCAGCAAATCACAGTTGTTTGGAGAATGGGGGGAGGGGAGAGCAATTGGGAGAAAGCAAAGTTGGAAACAAACCAATTTGAGTCAAACCTTTAGCCTTTACCTCATCTGCTTTAAAAAAAAAGAAAAGAAAACTTTCTTTTTTTAACATGGCCTGACACCATGAGATGAATCAAAGCCTGATGTAATTGACCCAGAACTGATCCCCAAATGTCTTTTGGGGGAACATGCTTCAACTCTGGTTGTTGATTCTGAGGAATAATTGCCACCCTAGAAAGGTAATTACACATGCCATTGTTTATCCACATAATAGGCTCAGAACGCGTGTTCTGCACAGAGGGAGAGAGAATCCTGCTTGCACAGGAGGCGTGTGCTCTGTGTATTGTGTCAGAACGCCACAAATAGCGTTTGAACTGCTCCCCGTTCCCGCTGGTCTCTTCCACAAGTTAAGTGTGTAAGGGAAAGGCTAGGAGTGAGGAAAGGACGGGTGGGCCCCAGAAAGCTGTTTGTTGAGCTGGAGGGCAGTGATTTGTTTTTCCTTAATTTTTTCATTTACCAAAACATCTTTTGGATCTGATTCATTTAGCTTGGTCTGGTGAAAAGGCAGTCTGCTCTTGGCCTGGCGTGTGCCTCTTGATGAGCTCTCATATTTCTTCCCATCCAGCTATTTACTTTGTGGAAATGTAGAGTGAGAATCCTTCTCCACAACATCCTCCTAAATGCTGTGGTTTTGCCCATCCCTCTTAAGTATACCAGACAGCCAGGGACGGCTGACTGTGCTTTCTGGTAAAACGTAAGTGGAAGTTAAGCCACCAATTACCAGTGAAAACACTTCATGCCTCTTCCCTCAGCACGAGACAGCAGCTCTCCTAAGTAAATACAGCAGGAAGGCTAGCCTGTGGTCATCTAATGCTAGCAACCCCCCCCCCCCTTTTCTTTAATCAGAGCCTTAAAAAACCAAAATGTCATGACTTCTTATAGTGCTGCGTGATGGGAGAAACACGCAGGAATTCCTGTGTGGAACTGGGTGCTGTCTGAGGCCGAGCGAGTCATCCTGGGCTGTTCTTTGCCACTGTGTCCCACAAATTGCATGATCTGCTTGTTAGGCTCAAGGACAGTGTTTTACCTAACAAAGGCCTCTGTGCCTGAGCAGCAGTGGAATGTCAGAATGAGCACATTTCACACACACGTGTGCAGCCATCGAGCCTGTAGGCAGATGCATGTGGCCAGGCAGCGTGGGGGCCGGAGGGAGGGGAAGGGGGACAGTTAGCAGTCGGGTGGGACGTGGCCCCACTGACCACACTTAATCAGCCTTCTGTAAACAAGTCAACATTTTCATTGTTCTCTAAAAACTAATAAAGAGAAGCAAGCACTTTTCATTCATCTTGAAGCAATTTTCTGCCAGGTTGTGGCCCCACATGGCCGCAGCTTGTGCAGGGCTGGCTGTGTGATACAACAACTATTGCAATTTATTTTACAAACTCTGGTCATTCACATGTCAGTTAGTGTTCACCAAGCCGGCATCTGAAATTGTGCAGTTAACGAGTTTTACAACATTTCCATCAAGAGAAACTGTTTAGCATAACTGACTCTTAAGGAGTTATTATACCTCTAAAAATCCATTTTAAGGGGCATTATTTAAATAAAATAGAAAAACGGTTCACTGCCTTTTAAAGGGGCTACAAAAAAAGTCCATCAGCTCCAGCGCAGTAATCCTCAGCTTAAAGCACTCTTGAGAGTACTTCTGGGAATTGTCAGCATAATGAAATGTTTTGTGAAATGTCCAGATAGATTCCTCTACTCAACAATTTTACTGCACCATATTTATTTTCCTTCCAGTTTTTAAAGAAGTGAATTACTTTTTGAGAGGATGACTCTATGCTGTGTAGATTAACTGGGCGCATTATTGCCAAGGTTGTAACGGAAGTGATGGTTCTGTTTGCCATGTCATTTCTGTATCTGCAGAGAGGGCAAAAGAGACGGGGGCTTTCTTCCCTGTCAGTGCTTTGGCATCAAACAGGTTAAATCATAATGAGGCTGATGGAGCTTCGCATTTCCTTGTGCCACACTTTCCTCAAACTTAGAAGCAATCTTGGTGCATAGTGGCACCTACACATTTCTTGAAAGTTTACAAGATGGGCTCTGTTTTCTTACCCTAGATAAATAAACGCAGGCACCCCTTGCATGTGCTCCCTGACTCAGGTCTAACGCTGCGTGTTACTCGTATCTGGCCCACTTCAGCAGGAGTTGCTAATGAACACTTACTTAAAGAAGAATAGATTCCTGGTATCACGTGAGACGGTCACTGACCCTACCAACGATGGCTAGAGTCTCTAGTGGCAGTATTATATAGCATAGCAGCACGTTCATTTAGCAAATTATATTACCTAACAGGAGTAGAAGCCACACTTATAAATAGCTTAATGGTTCTTTCCACAATGAACAAGACCAGAAGAAAAATTATGTTCTGCTGCAACAAGAGATATTAGGCACACCCTTAGCAGGTACATCTGTGGAACCACACATTTCCATTTTGCCACAAACAGTCCCCTACCTTTTTACACTGCTGTTTGTGCACAGACAGTGTTCTTGTGCCTGTTAACTGTATCTGCCCACAAGAAGCATGGGCCAAGTACAATTTGACATAATTCATGACTTGTTTTGCCTTCTACAGAACCATATTATTTTCTGCTGGCACGTTAATGTTTCCAGCATGATATTGTCATTTCTGGAAATTTTATCTTCTGAAGTTCAAATGTTGGGGCATGAATGCCTCAGATTTGGGGCAAATGCCACTTATTCCAAGATCAGCTTTTTAACTTTTTTTTTTTTTTAATAGTTTGTGCCACTACAGATAATGATCAGATAACAGGCAAATATCGTATATGAAAACTCTCACTTCCTCTTGACCAAAGGGCCTATTACTATTCTATTTCCAGTTTTGCAAATAATATTTAATCAACTCACATCAGACTTTGCTGCTATCTGCTCCTCTTATAATGTAAAATCAGGAGATGTTGATGAAAAAAAAAGTTTCAGTGAGTGCAACATGAGTCCATTTGGTGCAGTACGTAGTTCCTCCTCATACTCCAGCCTCCAGTTAGGGCTCATGGAATGTATTTGTTTCCTATGGCTGCTCTAAGCAGTTACCACAAATTTAGTGGCTTGAAACAATACAAATCTCTTATCTTCAGTCAGAGGTCTCACTGAGCTTTAGCACTAGTCAGACAGCCACATTCCTTGGGAGGACTGGGGGGGGGGGGGAAATCAGTCCCCTTGCCTTTCCTGTCTTCTAGAAGTTTCCTCCCCTCCTTGACTCCTGGTCCCTTTCTCCATCTTCAAAACTAGCAATAACACATTGAATTCTTCTCCAATGGCACTTGTGTGACCCTCTGTCACCACATCTCTCTCTCTCTAAGTCCACATTAAAGGGCAGTGTGATTACATTTAGCCCCCATGACAAATCCAGGATAACATCCTTGTCTCAAGACTTGTGCCCTAGATCATGTCTACAAGTCCCTTTACCAGGTGAGCTGTCACATTCACAGGTATAGGAGAACCTTCCAGTCCAGGGGATTAGGACATGGACATTCTCGGGAGGCCGTTAGTCTGCAGACCACATGGAGTCTCAGAGAATTGTTTTCCACCAGTATTTGAAGGATTAATAGTTGTCACCAGCCAAATACGCTCCACACTTTACAAATTATGCACAAAATAGTTTAAAAAATTTAGAGTATGTACCTCAATATGTGTGCATATTCTTCTAAATTATGATACCATTAATGTCTGTGTTTTTACTGCTAGGAAAGCTTCATTTCTCTTTAGTATATAAATGAAAAGGAACCGATCTAGTGGATAGCTTGAATCTACCGCATTTGGATTCACCTGTGCAGATGGGACTCTTTATTCTTCTTTGAGACATACGAGTCTTAGAGGTGGGGAGGGGCCTGAAGAAAGTTTCTGGTAGTCCTTGGTAGTTCTTGGAAGTGGGGGGACAGTTATTTCCTTCTCATACATCACCACTGCCATCTGTGGTTGTGGAGTATAAAGGATAGAGCATAACATGTCCCAAAACTTCCCTGAAAGTCGAGAGCTGCAAATCATAGAATTATGAGCAAATGCCATTTTCTAAAAGACTAGTATAAGATTATTTGTCAGAAAGCCCCAAAACATGAGTTGTCTAGAATAAGGCCGTACTTCAACAGAGTAACTACTCCTGACAGTGCACTTGAAAATGCCAAGAAACAAATTGTTCAATGACCATTTCAAACACTCGTAGCAAGATCCGTGTGAAATTGGGCTGAGAGGAAAAGTGATTTTACTGAGTTTACTTTAAATCATATTTTTCAACTTTAAAAAACCTCTGTGTTGTACCAGCCACACTTTATCTCCAGGGCCTGTAGGCTTATCACAGCATAGGAAAACCAGACCCGGTAATGTGAGCGACTCCAAAGTCCCTTGTGTTAAAATTTGAGATGTTTTCAGAGCAGTCACTCTCAAAAATGGGTTCTTGCTAAGACATGCTGACACACCTCTGAAATAAAAGAGAAATTCTGCTGTGTGAATGAAAGTAGGTTGCCACAAAAATGTATATCAATTATGAAACAAGTCAGTGAGTGTTTGCCAGCTGCCCTCAGTGTCCCGGAGGCAGTCTGGGCAGTATATTTTTATTCGATTTGCCCCAGGCCAGTTCCATTCTCTTCCTGAAAGGTGGACAGGTAGTCTTCTTAAATGCTGATAGTTTCTATCAATGATCTAATGTAACTGATAACATGTCAATGATTACTGTGCAAAGAAGTTAAACATTATGGCTAAATTTCCCCACTGAAACCCAATCCAAGGATTAGTAACAATAGGGATCTGTTTTATTTGCATTTAATTTGTACCTTCACACTATTATCTCCAATGTTTTAGTTTCGGGAATGTGGTCTCAGGCTATTATAACCACATTTCATGCTGCCGTGGCACTGTTATTTGATCTCTATGGTTGGAAATGACTTACTGAAAAAATAAAGCCAGCATACTTTATTTTAATTATACCAGTGCAGTGTCTAAATAAAAAATGTACTTTATATTTAATGTGGAGCACAGATTAACAGTTTTATGGGACATAAAATCTATCTATATCATTTTCTATTTACACATCAGTTATATATCTTTCTCTCAGCAAAACAAATGCCTATAGTGTGAAAACGAGAAGGAGAGCATGGAAGTTACAATCACATGGGCAGTAAATAATGTCTTAATTGGCCTGGAACGCGGGAGTTTGATTTTTTTTCCTGCCTGGCTTTTATTTATTGATCTCTATAGCTTATTTATCTTTCCAGTGATTCGTACAAGTCTATCTTCTTTCCTCAATAAGCCAATCCATGGTGGTTTTATATTGCAAATCCCATCTGGGGAAATGGTCTAGTGAGAGAAGTGCCGTTACTCCTGGAAAAACCATTATTCAAAGCTTTTGTAGAGGTGAGGGGAACTTCTCAGTTTTTATACTTTGTCTTCTGGAGCAAAGAAAGAAAGAAGAAGTGCAGCTATTACCAAGTTGCCACCCAGTCTATGTTTCAGCGATTCTTTACTCTCCGCTTGTTTGGCAGCAATAAGAAAACAAAGAAGGATTTAGTGTACACTGGGAAATGTCTTTTAAATGTTCCTGCACATGATTTAGTTCCTAGTGAGGGAAGCAGACAAAAATGGATGGTGTCTATCTAATACATCATACATAAACCCCAAGTTCCTTCTTCTCTATGCATTTCCGCAGCTCCATTCCTAATATCTTTTTTAAATAGCACTTTAGGATAAACTACACTTCAAATGACACATTACACTCCATAGTGCAATTGAGAACCGGTGAACGTGACTGTTCTCAGAGAAGCTGGTTGGCAGAAATTCCAACACTCCTTCCACTATGCAGATATCTACAGCGGAAGTGGATCCTGGAAAATTAGTGATTTTTCTGCCCTCTCCTGAATCAACGATCCCCTTGTTCTTTGTCAAATGCACGCTTTGGGTGTTTGTCTCGATTCTGTTTGGTCGTAAGATCTCGCAGAGGATCAGTGGAGTGCTCTGAAAGATTTGCTGTGGTGACGGCTGGGGGAAAACAAGTTTACAGATGGCACTGCTATACTTATGCTACACAAGCGAGGCTTTGCAAAGCTATTCTATAAACACGTTCCAAAGAAGAGGCTCTGATATCCCATCATCACCCTAATGTATCCTTAGCCGCCTTGAAATGAGCTAATGAAAATTTTGGGCAGGTCTTTTAGAGAATGTATGCATTTGACATAGTGGTGGGCAGATCTCACCACATCCAGGGGGATCTCAAGACAACTGCCTTGTCGAGAGTGCCTAATTTCTGAATGTCAAACCCTGCACATCTTAATTTCTAGTGAATAAGCTCAATTGAACTTGTTCCCCAGTTATGCAAAAACTGCTCAGATAAAACCAAGTGGACACCAATGTAATGAATGCGGTTATTAAATTGTTTCAATTGAAAGAACCCTATTCTTACACCATCATAATGGGAACAATTTATCCCCACTGATCGGTCTGTCTCTCTCTCTCTCTCTCTTTCTGAGCTCTCTTTGATCTTGAAGCATATTGCGGTGGTGTGTCCTATTGAAAAGCGAAACTGGGGCAATTTTAATGCTTTTGTACCTTACCAGTGCTCTATTTTTTCACTGTTTAAAAATAGCTGTTAATTATAAGTGCAGTTTAAATGTCTCAAGTGACCCAGAAATGCAGGTTGGAATGAGACAGATTGTGTGTCTCATATAAAACAGATGTACTTTCACAGAGCATTCTGAATCCAGCCTTCACTCTGCATCCTCCTCTTGGGTTATTTCAATCAGGTATCGAGCTGGTCTAGCACTGCGCTATAAAATCCCACACACTGAACAGGGAAAAAGAAAAGCAGATCTTCCTTTTCTTTTCTTTCTTTCTTTTTTTGCCCCACAAGGACAAGATTCTTTTGTATATCAGACATTTCTATCTGGGTGAATATGGTGCTGTTGGTGTGAGTGATGGGACAGGGACCACGTTCCTAGGCAGGAAGACCATCTGATTTTCTAGAGTTCTACTCTGCCCTTTCTTGGCTTGGAGACTCCTCATTCAATGAACACTGTAGTGGTGACAAACATATTCCCTGGGGTCCTTTTTCAGCTTGATTTAATAGTGCCCAGAGACAAATTAGCCTCTTGCCAGTTTTCAAACATCTCTGACTCTTTATTAGTTTCCAAAACTTGTGGTTTTAGCTCCTGATGACACCAGAGCCTGGAGGTGGTGACAGCACTGCTGATAGTTCAGGAGCCCAGAATTCAGTAATTCATGTGCTAACTCAGTAAAACCACACAATTCATTTATTCTGCTGTAGTCTGAACAGATCTGGTACTTGAGCAATAATATGTGTTTGTATCTGGTCGGTTTAAAGCTACTCCTGTTTAGTTCAGCTCCAAGAAGCAGAGTCGTGTTTAGTGTGGTGTGCCTTCTGGTGGCTTGATGACCTTACCCATGTCCCTTAGGACCCTTGGGGCACACCTCAAAGCCTCCTGAATCCCGAATTCATGACCCATCCCACTTCTTCCATGCAGATTCAGGTCTTGTGGCTCTATCTCCATTGCTAGCGGAATGGAAATGAGCCTTAGAAAGGAGAGGGAATTTTGTGTACTGGCTTCTGTTTCTAACTGGACAGGCCCACAGGAGTTCTTCATGACCATGGCATTGACACTGAACACAGAAAGGTATGGGCTTAGGGACATATTTTTCAAGTTCTTCATAGAAAACTTGTAGATATTTTAGTCAAGTTCTAAGTGCAACCACTGATTTATAGCAAATTTTGCATTTCAATCAGTAATTTTAACTTAACTGATTAATTTAATTGAACCATTCTAATTTGTCCTGGGAGATTTATTTCATTTGGTGTTTATGATCTTATGAGTGACAGTTCAAGGCAATTGGGTTGTGGCTTCAATTCCAAGTCAGTGGTTTACCTTTAGTGATAGGGAAAGGTATGGCTTTAGGTAATTTTAAGGGACTCTATTGTTACAGGAAGTTGAAAAGTTAAAAAATTCTTTAAATCCATGCCTCATAAATGCATTCCACTCAATGAGATACAGTTCTATTGCCTTTGGAAGAGAAATGATAACACACCAATACATACGAT
This sequence comes from Galagoides demidoff, assembly GCA_963574575.1. Lineage (NCBI taxonomy): Eukaryota > Metazoa > Chordata > Mammalia > Primates > Galagidae > Galagoides > Galagoides demidoff. The sequence continues at coordinate 81,407 of CAUYQV010066458.1, forward strand.
ACAATAACATTATTTCTAAGTGAAGTAACTGTAAAAGTAGAACAAATTGCTATGTAAGGTCTATGGGGTTGGAAATGTCTTAGAGTCTGGTTGCCTCCCCAAACTATTAGTGGAAGTGGAAAAAAGTGATGTCACCTTGAGACACAGGTGACTACTGATTGTGGCTGTTGAGTGGGCGTTGGGACTGTGAAATCCAGGCCTGGATCAGGGTCTGGGCAGATGCCGGGTATGGGGAGGGGCTAGATGCTAACAAAAAACTTGGCGTTGAGCAGGCCAGCTGCTGAAGTGAGAATGACCAAGTTCTGAAGAGCTGGGTGTTACGATTATCTGTAGAAGCAAGAAAAGAGTGAGGGTCAGAAAGGCAGTGAACTAGAAGCTGGGTAGATATTTAAGAAAAAGGAGGCTTCAAATTTCAGATCTATAAATGAAAAAGTCTAAAATCAGGCAAATAGCCCGTAACCAGGTGCCTGGGGAAATGAAGAGGAATGACCAGCCAAGCCAAAGCATGGGTATCAGGCCCAGAAACAAGACAGGACTGTGATGGATGAGGCAGTGCTCCTGCGTCAGTGCCAGAGGAAGGGAGGGACCTCAGTCAGAAACCCCCGGAGGCGGGAACAGGTGGGGAAATTGGATGCTGGTTTTTCTGAGCTGAGAGCTGACTTCTGGCAGGCAGATGTTGAGCACTGGTGGGTCCCAGGAGTCCACAGGAACTACAGGCGGGGGCCTGGCCCCTGCCTTCCTGACAGTCCCTGTCCTGTGATGTCCTAAGAAATTGCCCAGTCTTAGCCTAGGTTGAGCCACATAAAGGCAAGGCAGCTCTAAATCTGGATAAACACAGAGGCCAAGGCGATTATGAAAGCTCTTCTCTTTTTTTATTTGTGTTTTCTACAGGGATCCTTTACCATTTTGGTAGGAAGAAAAAAATATACATTAACTTATTAAGTGACATAGTGGAAAGAGTTATAACTTCTGAGTCAGAGTGACCTGAATTCAAATCCTGAGTTCTCCTTTGTCTCATAAGTCTATGACTTAGACAAGTTGTACTTCAGAACTGCCGCGGGTTCGTTTGGAGACTGGACAGTAAGACCAAAGTGGTTACTATTCCTCGTTCTTCCATACACCCCTCCCTACAAAGGAGGGCATTTGCCTTCTACTCCCCAGGGGAAAAGCCAGGAGGGCCTTCTCCATCATCTCTCTTCTTTTCCCATTGGAACAGAGTCAGTCAATTGATGGTCAAATGCTTTTGGTCTCTCGCTTTCTCTCTATACAAGTAGGTCTTATTCTTGTGACAAGTCTTCCCTTTTGGAGAGATCCCTTAGAAAGTGCAGTTGACAGCAAATCCAGGCCATGTTATCTTTCTACTTCTGTTTTTCAGGCTTTAAACTGACATTTTATTCTACATTAGTGTGATCCTTGGGTCTTGTTGATTAATCTGGTTCATATTCAGGTTTCCAGTAAACAACACCAACAGGTAACACCTCCTATTTGTTCTTTTAATGCCTCCATGGCTGTGAGCTTTGGTGATCCTGTGTGAAGGGCCCAGCACTGGGCCTTGCATATAGTGGGAACTCAGTGAAGTGGAAGTTAACGACCATTGTAATGGCGGCTTTCTCACACTCTGTACTAACGGTGGTCTTGGGACCATCATTATTCCTCTGGGCTGGCAAGTCTTCCTGTCCTCAGGTCTCATCTGTTGTGTGTATGACAGTCCAATCTCACTCTTTCCAAGGACCCATCCTCCTTGCTGTATTCACCGGAATTGCTGTTTGCTTACGTGATATCAAATGCTATTTTCCCTCTGTGGATGCAGAACACTTTTTATGGTTGTCCCAGGGCTCTCTGACTGTTTGAAAAGGGACTGTTTAGGTATGCAAAAGGGAAGAATATTCATTCTCAGCCTTTCTCCACTTGCCCTCCTGTGTGGGCTCTGCCCCAGGTAGTGGGAGGATCCCAACACTGGTTTGGAGGAAATTTAAGTGTTTGGTTAACTTAGCATCAATTTCTTTTGGGCTGCCAGGCCTGTTCTGCCCCAAAGCCCACCTCTACATGATGGATTCTTCCCTCATCTTGCAGCCAAGTCAAGCCTTGCTGGGCAGCCTCACAGTGTTTAGTCACAGTCATCTACCTAGAACAAAAAATCATGCTATCATAAAGACATTTGCACTAGATTGTTTATTGCAGCTCAGTTTGTAATCGCCAAGATGTGGAAACAACCTGACTGGCCACCAACCCAAGAATGGGTTAATAAACTGTGGTATATGTACACCATGGAATGCTATTCACATTAAAGATGCTGAGTTTACATCCCACCTGGATGGAACTGGAGAACATTCTCTTTAGTAAAGTATCAGGAGAATGGAAAAGTAAGCATCCAATGTATTCAATACTAATATGAAGCCAGTAGATGATGTGATACATGTCCACACAAAAGAAAAACTCAATTTAATTCAAATTGGGGGGAGGGGAAAGAAGGGTGGGAAAAAGGGGAGGAAGAAAGGGGATGGTTGTGCTCCCACATGATGGGCACAATGTAAGGGTGTATGGCACACCTCTTGGGTGTGGGACACAACTACAAGAGAAACTCTACCTAACAAATGTAAACACCATAAACTAATTATTTGCACCTTCACATTAATCTGAAATTAAAAAAAAAAAAAGAGTGCCTAAATATCATACCTTTCTTCTGGTCTTCTGTCCCTCAGGCAGCACCCTGCCTTGGCGTCATACTTGCTGTGCCTTCAGCTCAGAAGACCCCTCCTCCAGAACAGTGGTTCTCAACCTTCCTAATGCTGCAGCCCTTTAACACAGTTCTTGTGGGTTTGTGACACACAGATTGAGAACTGCTGCTCCAGAAAGTCACAAGGCTCACTCCATCATGCCCTCCAAGTCTGTCCAAACTCTCCATCCTCATAGAGTCTTCCCTTAAGGAAGGGAAGGTCCCTTCCACCTCTCTATACACCATGCCCTTGCGCAGCTATATATTTTTTTCTCATTCCATCTTTAACTTAGAAGTTTCTACCTGCACTTTCCATTTCCTGGCTGCTTTTTTATGTCTCCACCAGTCCCCAGCATGTGAGCAAGCCCTAGGACAATAGGACTTCAGTCTGTCTTGACCACTGAGTACAGACATGGCCTGGCACTCACTAGGTGTCAGTTAACTGTCCTTCCTTTTGACAGCATGGCTCCATCCATGTTAACAACTTTGGTCAACTATTAGAAAAGTTAAATGTGGCAAGAATAAAAAACAAAATATTGAATTAGGAGGATAGGTTTATTATCTATTATCTCTTTTCAGAAATTTGGAAACCCTCAAAACTATGCAAAGAAAAAGTTCTCTTCTTTTATGGTAAACTCATTTGGTATAAAACTGACCTGAGCTTGAGTTCTCCATGTATCATATTTATTTACCTCACTTAATATGAATATTTGTGTCTCCCTGCATAATATCAGTTCACTTGATTTCAGGATGCGGCTCCAGGCGCTGAGTGTAATATACAGTATATGCATTATATTAACCTTAAAACTGGAACAATTCCAAGTTCCAAATACATTTGGCCGCTGGCGTGTCAGATAAGGAAGCACAGATCATTGGTTGAATCCTTTGCCCTTCATTTTCTATTGAAGAGGGTAATGGAGGGGAGGAAGAAGTAAGGAAGTAAAGAGAGTTAGTGCAGGGCTGGGTGGGTGAATTTGTGGAGAAAAAGGAGGCCAGAGGACATCCGCCCTTAGGAGTAACTTTGGGGTATGTTATAATTTTTAAGGAAGTGAGTCTGGCTGCATGCTATGAATTGCAATTCCCCAATGCTACTAACTCTAGAGACCGTCTGTAAAAACTACAATTACTTTTTAGTGATTTATATTCTTACATTTTTAATTTGGATGCATCACTGTGCTGAGATTGAGTGCAAGGCGCCCAGCACATTCGTGGTTCCATGAACATTCATAAGAAATAGGAACCCGTTATTAGTTTATACTGAAATGGGACAAGTTTGCCGTGTTCCCATTCTGAAAGTTCTTTTCAGAGTAAAATAATCTTGATAGGTCTTTTATATTAAATAAACTATTTAATAACCTTGAAATCTATCCAACAAACTAATACTTCAAAAAAGATAAAATCAGGTTGGTATTCAAATATTATCTATTCAGCAACTATATTGGGTAGACACCATGCTTGGAACTTTCGTGCATATCAAACTTTGAATTCTAAGAGAAACTGTGATGATATTTATTTCCCAGCAATATTTCTTTCCCAATTATTTTATTGTGATAAAATATATATAGTATAAAATTTACAATGTTAATCACTTTTCCTTGCACAGTTTAATGATACTCAGTGCTTCCACACTGCTGTGCAACCATCACCACTGTCATCTCCAGAACTTTTTCGTCTGGTAGAATTGAAACTCTATACCCAGCAAATAAGTGCTCCCTGTGTCTCTCTTCCTTCAGTCCCTGGCAATAACCCATTTTCTGTTTCCACAATCCTGACTGCTGGTCTCAGTGGACCCCACTGTGTCTGTCTTTTGGGGATGCCTCCTTTTACTTAGCATGATGCCTCCAAGATCCATCCATGTTGCTCAACATATGTCAGAATTTCCCCATAATGTTTTAATCAAATGTTAGCATATTTTCCCATCCCTCATATGTTTTTATCTCTTAGCATGGAGTAGAATAATTTTTTTTTTTGTCACACAATAGTTAATTTCCTATAGTAAAATATCAAGATGATTGCAGTTGTCATTCTTCTTCTGGGCATTTTGACCGTATGTTAACATGGGCTTAATGACAGTTTATCTGAGTTAATGGGCAATGTTTCAACCCGGTCACTTAATTTTTGCACACTGATTAAATGATTAGATTCTACCTTTGCCATGCTTTGTGTGTCTAGTACTTCAGGGAGCGGTGTGGGAGAATTTCAGAGCCCTGCTCCTTCAGGAAGTGTTTCCCATCTTGCTCTGGAGCAGAATGTGATGGCCTGTGGGTGACAGTTAAGAAGAAAAGAATTCAGGGCGGCACCTATGGCTCAAAGGAGTAGGGCACTGTGCCCATATACCAGAGGTGGTGGGTTCAAACCCAGCCCCAGCCAAAAAAAAAAAAGAAGAAGAAGAAAAGAATTCATTTTAAGAGAATTGGGCTCCCCCATTACCAATGAGAGACCAAAAGCCGTGTAAGTGGAGGAGCTAAATTGAAAAAATTCAGAGTTCTTGAAGCTGGTAGTGTCTTGATGATATTTAGATAACTGTTCTAAATTAACTTTAGTTGATATATAGGAAAATACGAAGATTTGATACACCAGTGGCAAGCTGAGTGTGGTTAAATTATATAATGTGACAAGAAAACTAGCATTTGGAAACAAATTGGTAATTATAGAAGTAATTTTTGCATCTCCTTTCACTCTGCCTTGGGGAATTAGCTTTTGGGTATTGCCTAGGTAACAATATTTCAATTTCATTCAAAATGATCACTATTATGATAGTAAAGATCAAATTTCATTAAATTTAGACACATAGTACTTCACGGTACTTTTCATTTTAAAAACTCAAAATCTTCTCTTTCTTAAAGGAAAATCTAATATGGTATGAACTAAAAACTGTAATGTTAATAAACAAAGTATTTTTCATAAGCTTAATAGGTACTTGACAATTATGCTAAATATCTACTATGTGCAAGGGGCTTTAAATGTGCCCTTTGAATTCTCACAACCAAGAGAATGTGGAAAGTGAGGTTCAGAGAGGATAAGGAGCATGCTCAAGGTCACACAGATAGTCAGTAGCAGATTCAGGATTTGAACATGTGTCTGGTGTTACAGCCATTGCAACCTTCTACAATACCAGGTTGCCTTCTCATTCCATGCAAACAAATGTTGACAACTCCCGAAGGCATTAATGTGTTGAATGTGTTCCAGGAGGAAAAAATCTAAATCCAGATGATGACAGAAAATGACAACCTATAAAATGTTCCAACAACTTGTAAAATACAAGTGATGTTAGAAAGTCTCACAGGAGTAAAGATGACTAACACCTATCTTGCCAAAGTTGCAGATTCAATTTCTAAGATTTAATTATTTTTTTTAGCTAAAAATGTGACATATTTCTCCTACTACCTTAAATCAGTTCCTTTTTAAGACCATAGGTCTTCCCTGATAGTGAACCAGATTAGAACTCTGAAATTTGATCAATGGGAATATTTCTTCCACCCCAAACCCAGCAGTATTTTGGAATAAGTGATTCCCCCAGCAAAAGCGAGCAGGGGTGTGCCACCCTCCTTACTGCCACCGCCAATTTTGTAAAGGGGAGAGGAGCTGTGCGGTTTGAAAACTGAGTATCACTTTGGTCCATTGCTTTGATTCACCAATTAATACTATTAATTTGTTCTGAATTTGATAGGATACTAAAAGAAGGTGTGAAATTTTGATATATTTCAGTGGGGGACAAAAATTTGATAAACATTTTGCTAGATAGATCTTTTAATTCATTGTAACTTCTGCTTCTACTGAGTCACTAGAGCACAAAGGCATTGATATCAGACTTGTTCTTGAATGGATTGCTAACAAAAACAAACCATCTCACAGTAATATTTTATAAGACATAACGTAATTAAAAATAACATATAAATTGGTAATTTTCCCCATAATCACAGAATCTATTTTGCAGCTTCTAAATACAAGTAACATTTTCCCTTTAGGGTAAGGTCAAACTTTATCCAAACCCACTTTAACCATTGGTCTATTTTGACCTTCCTGTGAACATTTCGGGGTCATTTTCTGGCTTTTGGTTATTTTCTAGTTATAATACCCTAGTGTTGATGGTCCAGTAAAGCCCCGGCCTTCTATGTCTTCTTTTAGCACAAGGCAGTTTCATCATAGTCGGGTGTTAAATTTCTGTGTTAGCTCTCAGATCTTCCCTGCAATCTTGCGCTAAGTCTCAATGTGTACTTACCTTCTTTTTCTTTTGTGGAATTCAGCCACCTTTTGTAAAGTGGAGACATCTTATAAATATCTCTACTGCTGCCCCATCATTCCTAACTCTCACTGGTTCCTTCACAATGAGACATGGCCTGGCTTTCTAAAGGGACCAAGCCTTTTCACTCTCCAGCTCAAAAGTAAAATAAAAGATATGAGAATTATGTGATTAATGAGGGGGCAAAGGAAAGAACCGGCTTTTGCAGAGTGCCTCTGCTAAACTGCACATATGTGATCTTATTTGGTCTAGGTGGATATTGGAGGCATTAAATCCACTGAATTTATGGTATGATCCTAACAGCAGCAGTTTAGTTTCAGGCTTTTTTGATGGTATGTTCTTATGAAAATCTCTGTGACCTGGTTTGTGTCACTGGGAGATAGAGGATGTGCTGGTTGTCCCAGTCATGCTATGTATTGACAGATCCTAGTTAGATTGTGCAGAGGAAACTGAGGGTCAGAGGATGTCCAGAGCAGCTTTGCTGTGGGTATTGAGGGAACTGTGGCCATGGTGGGTGACACATGGGGACCGGGAGGCAGCTGTGCCTGGGAACTGATGACGCATCGAGCAGACAAAGGGCAAATTAGATGTTTCAACCATGCAGATAGCTGGACATTGTCTCAGTATTCCGTGATGACTGTCCCAGTATTTAATACAATCTCCCTTTAAGTCTGTTTGCCACTGTTAACCCAATGAGCCCAGTTTTGGAGGCCCACTCCAGCTTGTCAGGATGTTTAGGTGGCAGGAGGCAGCGCAGGGCAGCAGGATGGGTCAGTGAGCTGAGTTTGGAGGGAAGCTGCTGGGCTGTGAATCCTGATCCTCTTACAGCCTGGGCAGGTCATTTAAATCTCTGAAAGATGCCCTTCTTTCCAGTTGCACTATGAGCATGACAATAGCACCTGCAGAGCACAGAGCCTGCCCCATTGTTATGGGTCACGGTCATTGCCTATATAGCAATGACTATTATTATTGTTTGTTTAAACTCATGGTACAAAAGTATTTCTAGTACAGAAAAACACATAGCTTACATAACTCATCCTTTTTTTTTTTTTTTTTGAGACAGAGTCACAATGTGACAGGGTCACTATGTCACCCTTGGTAGAGTGCTATGGCGTCACAGCTCACAGCAACCTCAAACTCTTGGGCTTAAGAGATTCTCTTGCCTCAGCCTCCCTTGTGGCTGGGACTACAGGTGCCCGATATAATGCCTGACTTTTTTGTTGTAGTTGCCATTGTTGTTTGGCAGGCCGGGGCTGGGTTCAAACCAGCCATCCCCAGAGTAAGTCACTAGCACTCTAGCTGCTGAGCTACAGGCGCTGAGCCCATAACTCATCCTTTAAAACCAGAATACCCAGTGAAAAGTCAGTACAGACTCATTTTTACATAAAAAGAAATCAAGGGTACTCTTTGGAAATTGAACTAGTATGTTCTTTTCTTCTTTCTAGAGATGTAACACATATGTTTTCTGATGAGTAATAGTTTACCAAACATTGTATTAAACCAGAGCAGACAGAGGGCCAGCAAACTCCTTACTACCTCATGCTGAGCTAGACCAATTGCCAGCTTGGAAGCACAGTTTTTGACAGAGAGAAATTTGAGTCTCTACCTACCCACCAGCAAACCTAACAAACTTGTCTATACAGAATGGATTTTCAGCAAACATGCACAAATACATTTAACATGCTATAAAACAGGATACCTTTTAGTCAATTTCCAGCACACAGCATATTCATCACCACCCAGTAAAATAAGAACGAATGTCAACATAAAATGCCTTCTTGCCTACATAGCACAAACAGCTAAGCACACAGCACATAATACTGTGATCTTTAAGCGGCTAATCATGGCAGTTCCAAGGTCATGTCCACTAGGTTAGCCTAAGTATTTCATCCATAAAAATATTTTTTCAAAATAATGCTTAAATGAGACTTCTAGAAACATTCAGATCACATTAGGACCAGCAGAAGACACAGTGAGATTAGGACTGTGAATGTTAAGACCCGGGAGTTGGCTTTCACAGGGAGCTTTTAGGTAAAGCACATCTCTTTCCCCTGATTCCTACAACCAGGACAAGCTGTGATCTGGGAGATTTTAAAATCTCAAGATAGGCAGCTGGCTTGAGTCACACCCTCAATAAATACTCAAACCCCTCAGTGAAACTGGTGGACTGAAACTCTGATTCATGTGAAAAAGAGCTGTGAGTGCACCAAAAAATTCATGGAAAACTAGCTAGACAAATAGGGTTCACAAGGGTGGCACGTATGCTGGGAAGGGCCCCCTGGGGGAATGCCTGTGCAGGGGCTTGCTCTGAAGGACTCTGACTCAGAAGCACTCCGGTTCTCATGGGGGAGGGAGAGAGTACTAAGTTTAAGGAATGCAAGAAGTTGTTACCCGACAACCCGGTCCTGGAGTGTTAGGCCATTTTTGTATTGATCCATCAGTACTTAACATGAATGCAGGGCTGTTTCTCTAAGACATATTCTGTCATGGCTAGCAGAGCCTACTGGCCCCTCGGGTTGGGGACATTCAGGGTGATCCCATTTGCTGGCAGGATTGCTCTGGGAAGTTGGCACAGAAAAGGATTTGCACAATTGACCACTAAACCTCTGCTTGAGCACAGTCCTGGCCTTCTTATTCTGCTCTGTAGTCCAGGAACATTTCCTTAAAAGCTGGAAAATCCATAAAGACAGCAGTCTGTTGCCTGTGTCACCAGCCAACCCCACTGACGGGACCATCACAGGTGGTGAAAGGTGCCTCAGATCCAGGAATCCACACTCACAGATGTTCTTCCCTGAACTTTTCTACCAGAGAAAGATAGTCATTAAAAGTAGGTATGTAGGCCAGTTTATTCTCTTCCATGTCTTCAAATTCCTGGTAGTATGTGTCCAAGAAATTTCTCTGTAACACCTCAGATCCATCATCCTTCCTTGGTGTCAGAGGCAGAGGAAAGGGTGGCAGGGAGCTCCTTCCAGGCATCCGTCCTCCTTCCTCCCAGGCATCCGTCCTCCTTCTTCCAGGCATCCATCCTCCTTCCTTTCAGGTGTCCATCCTCCTCCTTCCTCCCAGGTATCCATCCTCCTTCCTTTCAGGCATCTGGCCTCCTCCTCCCAGGAGTCTGTCCTCCTCCTTCCGGGCATCCATCCTCTTCCTTCCAGGCATCCATCCTCCTTCCTCCTAGGCATCCATCTTCCTCCTTCCAGGCATCCATCCTCCTTCCTCCTAGGTGTCTGTCCTCCTTCCTTCCAGGTGTCTATCCTCCTCCTTCATTCCAGGTGTCCATCTTCCTTCCTCCCAGGTGTCCATCCTCCTCCTTCCAGATGTCCATCCTCCTTCCTCCCAGGAGTCTGTCCTCCCCCTTCCAGGCGTCCATCCTCCTTCTTCCTCCCAGGCATCCATCCTCCTTTCTCCTAGGTGTCCATCCTCCTTCCTTCCAGGAGTCCATCCTCCTTCCTTCCAGGCATCCATCCTCCTTCATTCCAGGTGTTTGTCCTCCTCTTTCCTCCCAGGTGTCCATCCTCCTCCTTCCAGATGTCTATCCTTCTTCATCCCAGGAGTCTGTCCTCCTTCCAGGCATCCATCATTCTCCTGCCAGGTGTCCATCCTCCTCTTTCCAGGTGTCCATTCACCTCCTCCAGGCATCTGTCCTCCTTCCTCCTAGTCGTCCATTCTCCTCCCTTCCAGGCATCTGTCCTCCTTCCTTCCAGGTGTCCATCCTCCTTCCTTCCTGGCATCCATCCTCCTTCCTTCCAGGCATCCCTCCTCCTTCCTTCCAGGTGTCTGTCCTCCTTCCTCCCAGGCATCCATCCTCCTCCTTCCAGGCCACCGTCCTCCTCCTTCCAGGCATCTGTCTTCCTTCCTTCCAGGCATCCCTCCTCCTTCCTTCCAGGTATCTGTCCTCCTCCTCCTTCCAGGCATCCATTCTCCTCCTTCCTCCCAGGTGTCTATCCTTCTCCTTTCAGGTCACCGTCTTCCTTCCTTTCAGGCCACTGCTCTCCTTCCTTCCAGGAAGTCGTCCTCCTTTTCCTGGCATCTATCCTCCTTCCTTCCAGGCATCCCTCCTCTTTCCTTCCAGGTGTCTGTCCTCCTTCCTCCCAGGCATCCATCCTCCTTCCTTGCAGGCATCTGTCCTCCTCCTCCCTGGAGTCTGTCTTCCTCCTTCCAGGCGTCCCTCCTCCTCCTTCCAGGTGTTCATCCTCTTCCTTCCTTCCAGGCCACTGTCCTTCTTTCTTCCAGAGGGCCATCCTCCTTTCTTCCTGGCATCCATCTTCCTTCCTTCCAGGCCACCACCCTCCTTCCTTCCAGGTGCCCATCCTCCTTCCAGGCATCTGACCTACTGTGGCCACCTGCCACCTGTGGGAGCACCAGCTGGGCCCCTGCCTAGCCTCCTGCCACTCTGCCCTGCCAGTCCCTGGCCGCATTCAGGGCACTACAGTCCCTGGCCAGAGGGACCCAGCCCAACAACTATTATTATTATTGAAACAAAGGCCCCACTATGATTGTGTCAATTCCCTGACTTCAAGGAAGCAAGCTCTATTAGCATTATGTTCCCTTAACTTACTGTATAATGCTAATTTATGCATGTTATAATCTTCTTTTTTTTTTTTTTTTAAATTGTGTTTAGTAGAGATAGGGTCTCACTTTTGCTTGGGTTAGTCTTGAACTCAAGGGATCTACCTGTCCAGGTTCTCAGAGTGCCAGAGTGCTAGGATCACAGGCATGAGCTACTGCACCCCAACTCTAATAATCTTAATTGCTGGAAAGCTTTTCCTCATATTTAACCTAAATCCTGAATGCTGTGGATAGATTCTCATTCCTCTTAAACTATTCACAGAGATCGTTTTCCTTAGAGTCTTCATTTTCTATAAAATGTTCCCCATCCTTTCCAGAAAGCCCAAATTTCATTAGATTTTTGGAGGATGTAAAACACAAATTTAACCCTAAAATTAGCCTCATTTTAGTGATCTCATGTAAGTTCTTTAGAAGAAATCTGTCCCCCACATTCATAGTCCTTTTATAATAGGAAAGAGCAACATGGATTCAAGCATATCACAAAGCCATTCTTTAGCAATGGCAGTTTGCTTAGAAAACAAAGTCAAATATTTTCAATGGAATATTTTGGAAAAGAGAAAAAGAAAAGTCATGTTGGCCTAGGATTTTATTTTGGGTACAGTTGGGGGAGAAAATCATTTTATAGAAGCTGGATTTATTTTCCTTATTCTTTCCTTAATGTAGTTACATACATATTCACATTAAATATTATTAAAATAAGTATAATTATTTTAAATTTGATAAGCACATAAATTCTTTCAGTGGAGGCCTATATGGTGTGAAAACTTTCACTGTCAGACAATCACCTGTGTAGGGCCAGATCTCCTATGAAGTCTTCTTATCCTGGTCTCGAAATAGGAAGGCTGTGTGCTCTACTGTAAGACAGACACACCCATGCATTATAAATCTCTCTCGTCACTCTCAAAATTACAGCCAGGAACAACAGGTAGCTTTGAACGCTCTTTCAAATTTTCAAATGCTATAGACCAGAGCTTTTCAAACTTTAACGTGTGGAGAGATCACCCAGTGAATCTTGTTAGGAATGTACTTTCTGACTCTGGTGGTCTGGGTGGGGCTTGAGATTCTGCATTTCTAAGAGGTGCTGCTGCCACTGCTGGTGGCAGACCACACTCCAAGCAGCAAGACTATAGACTTCCTCTCCTCTCTGGCACATGTGCTCATCTCACAAACTCCACAGGGTTTTTTGTGTCTCAAAAGTGGGGAGTACCTGAGTTAGTTAAAAGGGGTAATGAAGTGAATGGCCCTTCTGGGTGAATGTGAGCCTCAGAATAAGCACTTGGGGCTCTGTGATTCCTGGTCTCTCTAGACAGTAAGTGAGTTTAAGCCAGCTCTTCTCCACTGTGGTTAGTTTCTTCCATGGCTCATTGTTCACCATTATTATTGCTATGATTTGGCCCTTGCCATTTCTATGTCTTGTTTCTTTTATGAGGGATGGGAAGATAATGTGACCTGCAAAAGCTGGTGACCCAAAGAGGTTCTGAGCTCAGAGAAAGACAAAGATATGGCCTGCGCAAGGGGAAATATGTATTATCCCTGAAATTTGGTGGGACCACTGCAATATATACAAACACAAATTATCTTCTGCTATGTTTATATGCACTGGAGTATCCACAGAAAGTGTATACATGGGATTTGGTGGCTGAGTTTCAGATTGGTGTAAGAAGGATCACTGGCACCAGGGAACAATCCAGGATGAAGGGCTGAGGTCTGCAAATTAAGAGGGCTAGTCTTATTCCTGTCAGGAAAGAAGCAGGTTGACATTGGTCTCTTCTTTTTCCCATCTAGCATTAAAAGGAAAGATAAATATTGGCCTATGCTGTCCTTGATTTTGAATAGAGAAATCAAGCTGAGAGTTATTAAATATCAGAGTTAGTTACCAAAGGCAGTAACCTTGGAAAATGCGAGAAAACCACTGTATAATTCTCTTAAAAACAGCAACAAGGACTTTTCCCTGGTTCAATTTTGCTTAAAGTTCAGAAGAAAGGTATAGCTCTTTTGAATGATTTGAAAGAAGTTTCTAGAAAAGTTAGTAAGTGATCTTTGCTATTATGAAAACAATAGTAACTTTTACAGCTTCAAAGGGCCCTGTAATGAGTGATTAAAAACTGATTGTCCAGGAAGCCTGTTGCTGTTTGGAGAGACTGCCCTGGCCCTCCATGGCACACCAAGCGTCTCACAAGGGTTGGTGGAAGTTGTCTTGCCCTGTTCTTGGACCAACGGAAAGAGAGCTGCTGGTAGTCAAGCTGTTAGAAAGAAATAAAGAAGTGTATTTGTGTAAAAGTAAGACAGAGGGATATCTGTGTAGCAAGTGAAGACTAGACTCAGAGCATCCTCCAAGCCTTCCCTTCACATGAGTTAGTGCGAGTTGCACTGCCCTGGCCTCTCCTCAGTCCGGGATGGCTGACAAGTTGCCACAAACCATGACTCTCTAGACAAGGAGTATTTTCCATTAGTTTTTGTTTATTTCAACTGAAGAGAACCACAAGTGTTTTTCTTAAGGAAGTACAATGCTATATCAAGAACTGTTTGATAATATTTAAAGAATAGAAAGTGACAAACTTTGCCTTTAAGCATTGATTTTAAAATTATATCATGACTTAAATTTATTACCCAGAAGTTAGTATTTGTGCTGTATTTTCTTTTATACATGTTTCTGACCCTAAGGGCTTGCTATCTGTCTCTAATTTCCACGCTTAGTTGACCTCTGAAGTGGGTACTTAAACCAACTGCTCTTGGTGCTGCCCCTGACTAACACCTGGAGCTCAGGAGGAAGTAGTCACGAAAGAACTCCATCTCATCAACTCAGTTTTTTGTTCTTGTTTTTGTTTTTTTTAAATTTTGGAATATTATAGGAGTACAAATGTTTTGGCTACATGAATTGCTTTTATACAGTTTGAGTCGAAGTTATAAGTGTGCCCATCATCTGCATAGTGTGCTCTGTACCCATTAAGTGTGAATTTGCCTCCTCCCACCTACTTGATTTCTGTTAAGTATTACCCAGTTTTAGGTAGGGTCTGGGCTGGAGTTGAGGGGGTCAGCTCTAGAAAAGTTCTTGACTGCATCAAGTTTAGAGCTAGGGTTCTTTGTTGCAACAGAACTGACAGGCTGATCTGAGTCATGTGGAAATTTGTAGGAACAGTGTGGGAGAACGTGCAGGCCCAACAGGAAGTCTGGAGCTCAAAGCATGGGGAAGATCAGGTTTGGGGAAGCTCCAGGGGCCTGGGTAGTAGTGTCCTGGAATCACTGCTGGAAGTAATGAGCCCAGCTGACTTCCTTCCTTGTGTCACCTGCTCAAGATGAAATTCCTACAAAAGAGAGAGCCTGGATGTGAGATGGATGGAGAGGCCTTGTTCCCCAGTCTTCATGTAGTAGTTCCCCAAGGTAAATGTGAAGTGTTTCCATCAAGCTGGCAAGAATAACACATGTGCAGAGTGGGGAGGAATAAGCGGAGGCTGAGAACCTGGTCTTCCCCAAGTTCCTCCCCAGCAAGATGGGTTCAAGTGTGTGATTCAGTGGCTGGGCTTGCCCTGGCTTGGGCCTCTTTATTTGTGCTGCTCGCAGCACACGTCAATGAATGGGACTTTTCTCACTGGGTATTTTAGTTCAGGCCACTGTAACAGAACACCACAGGCAGGGAGGCTACTGTACTCAATACCACAGGCAGGAAGGGTTAAATAATAAACATGTATTTTCACAATGCTGAAGGCTGGTTGTTCTGAGATCAAGGTGTTCACAGAGCAGGGTCAGGTGAGGCCCTTCCCCGCTTACCATGACTGTCTCACCAATGTACTTTCTTTCTTTCTTTCTTTCTTTTTTTTTTTTTTACAAGGAAATTGACAGCTTTTAATAATATGTAGAAAAGGAGAAGGAGTTCATAAAGTTCATGTGCAATTTTAAATTGCACACTATTTTAAATTCTTTTTTTTTTTTTTTAATGGAATGGTACCAATGTGCTTTCACAGCAGCTGTCTTGTCTCTTCCTATCAGGGTACTAATCCTGCTCATGAGGGTCCCATCCTCACAACCTAATCACTTCCCAAAGACCCTACTTCCTAAACACCATCAGATTGGGGGCTAAGATTCATCCTATAAATGTTGGAGGGAGGGAAGGATATAAATATTCAGTTCATATTCATATTCAGTGGGTATAGGGACAGAATGCTTAGATTGGTTTAGAAGCTAACAAAGGTCCATGATCCTTATTCAATGAAAGTTCAGAAAAGCTACAAGATGCTGTTTTTTTTTTTTTTTTTCATGACAAGGAGAGACTTTTTCCACTGTAGGAGAGAGCAAATGATGTCTTGAATGGGGTGCACAAACTGGAGACTCCTATGGAAACTGTGAGCCTTCCAGCCTGGCCTGGAGTCTGTAGAATGTTTTTCAAGGGTTATGGAAAGCTGTTAGACCTGCCCAAAGTATGAGGCACTTGAAGAGACATACAGTGAGGTGAGGAGGGAAGACATGGTTTCCAGAGCAGCAAAGCTCAGGCAGGGGAATGACAGCTTACTGACTACACACTGGTGCTGAGAGAAGTGAGGACCAAAGCCCAGGCATCTTCCCTGCCCCTACACCTGTCTTGGTGTACAACCTCTTGAATTCAGAAATAAGTCCCAGGCACGTGTATTTTAAGGGGAATCCTTATTTGACTGATGGTAATTTGCCACTTGGTAGAATAGAGTTTGAAGTAGAAATTATGCCCTATAAAAAGGAAACCATTCTATCTGCTGAGATTTGTACCCTCTAGACTACAAAGAGCCCCCCAAGACCTTTGCTTAGAAGTTTCATAAAATCCAGTAAAGCAGAAAGGAAATACCTAATGACTAAATTTAGACCAGATCAAGTCAATGAAGTAACCAGTTCCCCAAAATAGGTAGTCCTCCTGTGCATGGTTCCCAGGCAGGAATTCCAGTCACTATGGCTTAGTTAAATAATAGCAGTCCCCAACAACCAGGTTCCCAGTTTGGTTACCAAGGTGAACTCACCACACATTACTGCCTGGAGAGTACACTTGACTGCTTGTCATTCCACAAATCACTATGTACAGAACAGATCACATCATGATCAGTGAGCAGTCACATCACTTTCTTCAAAGGCCGCCAGTGGCCAGTCATGAACATCTGCCCTTCACTCCATACGCACACAGCAAAGTACACAGTTTTGCCATCTCCTTGTCTCCTAGAGACAAACTTACAATGGCATTTAAAAAAAAAATACTTGAAACAGGAGAACTAGCTAACAAAGATGAAAGTGGAGAAAGGAAACAAAAATGATAACTCTGGAAGAGAAATTTGAAAGTGGTTGTGACAAAAAGATGAAGATGCCTCAGAGGAAGTGACAGTGAAAACAAAAGAACAAAACCAAAAAATCCTGAAGAACACAAACCCAAAGAATTCTCCACATTAAAGAAACTCTTAGAGATATCACATGACATTTAAATTATAAATAAAGCCTGAAGCTGACCCAAACTGAGAAAAGAATATAACAATTCAGTAAAACACCGAGAAGGTAATTTTTCTATATGCTGTTATACAATAAGAAAAAGGCCAGCATGGCTTGAAGTACTCTTTATAGGATTTTGACAAGACCAAACACTTCAATTTTCAATATTTCTAGTTTTTCAAATTACAAAGTCCAAAATAAACCTTAATTTTCTATTGTTTTCATTTTTTCTCTATATTTATAATTGATACTAAGAAGTGATTCATTAATTTGACAAAAATTTTAAAGGTGACAGAACAGTTATAATTTTCCCCATTAATTACTAAGATCACTGGAGTGATTTCAGCTTGCACAGTCAAGTCTGTGGTTCCAAACCACCGTGTAATGCAAGAACTGTCTGTATAAAAAAAATCCCCTTATCTGCATAATGTAAAATCCAGCTGAAAGCATCTCCATCTCAAAGCACTGCATACCCAAATATTCTCATGCAGCTGTCAAGGTCAAGAGATGCCTTGAAATTGCTTTTCTTGCCCCCCAGAGAGAGAGAGAGAGAGAGAACAGCCAAGGGAACTATGCCTGAGGCCATTCAAATCCTAGGAGCAGGGTTAGTAAATACCTTCTTTCCAAAGCCTTCAGTGTCCTGTTGCCCATGTCAGTTGTGCAATGGTCCTGTGTGGTTGTCACTGCCCATCTTTGGTATTGTTAATACATCCTCTCGTAAGTGGCTGGTCACTGTGTGGGATGTTTACAAACATCCACTGTTCCACTCCAGTGCAGACATCCACTGCATCCACTGTGGGTTGTCCGCAGACATCTGCTGCTCTCCAGTCATTGTTAACACATCCTCTCATCAGTGGCTGGTCACTGTGTGGGATGTTCGTAGACATCCACTGCATCCACTGTGGGATGTTCGCAGACATCTGCTGCTGTCCAGTCGTTACGGCTCATTCTCCCTGTCCAGTTTTACATGGAAGTACGCTTTGAGGGACATGAAACAATCAGACACTTATATTAGCAGGGAGGATAACAGATGGGCTCTTCTTTTGTTGTCTCTGGGGTTCTTTTAGATCATTTGAAATGACTACATGAAGTTTAAAAATATTTCACCAAAAATGCTTAATGGAAGGAAAAGTTGTGTTTTCCACACATGATATTTATCAAGACAACCTTCAAGTGTTTTTAGACACAAGAAAGACTAGAGCTTTTAAATGAAGGATTTTATAGGTGCAAAAGCATTCTCAACTAAAAACTCTTTAAACTTACTTTTATATGTAAATATCTGTGTCTGTAGGAAAGAAAGAAAGGAAAAAGAGGGGAATTGGGGAAATGGATATTTGCTAGGTAGCTTATCAGTTTGTATCTTTTGTGGGACTGATAAGCTTATTTTATTTCATAAAAGGCATACATAGTAATAAGTATTTTGTGTGTGTGTGTGTTCTTGGTGCATTTGAATGAATAACAGATGATTAACTTTTCCATTTTTTTCATTTTTTACCTCTTCATTCTACCCACAACACATATATACAGTATTACAATTTTTACCATGGAAAATTGTCTTTTATATTTATAGGGCCTTCTCATTCAAAAACTTCAGGCACAATTTTAATATTCTAGCCATTAACCTACATCACCTTTATAAATTGGTGGTAACTTTTCAGCACAATGATACAGAAGATTTGTAAGAATGTTGCTAAATATGATGCCTTTAGGAGCCCTAGATGATATATTTATCTATTTTTTAGATTTCAGAAAAATCACATCATACCTATGCTATCTGGAAAAGGCCAAAGTGGGGGTTCAAATGCTGGCACTAAATAAATAAATCCAGTTATTCATTTATAAAGAAAGAGAATGTGACCTGAGATATTCTTTAACTTCTGTGGTAAGTTACTTACTAAGTGGTAAGTTATTACTAAGTCTTAGGATCTTAGATGAGGTAAGCCCCTTATAGACAATCCAAAATTTTAATAAATTTGAGGAAACTGAGGAAGAAGAACTGGTGCAAGATAATAATCTGATAAATTGTCAGTTGATTGGATTTCTAATTCCAGCTATATCACAGTAACTTAGATTTAACCTCCAGCTAGAAATAATTATAAAATTGGACACACTGATGAGGATATAGTTTTTCAGGCATTGGATATAGGCAGCATAAAGCTCTGATCTCTGAAAGAAAAGACATAAGGTGAACTTCATGTTTACTCCAGATTTTTAACTGGTCACACTTTCCAGACTGTGGTTCAGGGAGATAAGGCCCAAGTAGAGAATGTCAGTTAGATCAGAACTCATGCCTGCCAAGGTGGCTGGAATATGCAGGCCAGAGTTTTAGAGAGGAGAATGCTGTAGGTGTTAAGGCCAAGAAGTCTGTGTGGAGCCTCCCCTTGAGTTCCTGGCCAAGGGTTGGACCATGGATGTGAAGGGTAAGATTCTGCAACAGAGCAAGCTACTGAATCAGAAAGCAAAATGAAGCTCCTACAAGTCATGAAGTGCTGGAAAACACTGAAGTTCTAGTCAAACCAAAGTGGACAGACCGTGTTGAACATCTGACTATTAAGTTGAGACCTCCAACATGCCATTCTTTAGGAGTAAGGATCACATTTCAGAGTAAAGGCCCACTCTCAGAGAATACACTGAAGTAGAACCACATTAACAAAGCTCAAAATTTTCTGGCAAGATAAACAGGATCAACCATTAAATTATCTGCCTGCCAGAACTATACTGAACATCCTTTAAAGGAAGGTAATTTAATCTAAACTCTCTGCAATGTATTATTTGCAATATGCAGCAAATAAAATTTTTTATTAAATATGTGAAGAAGCATTGAATTATAACCTGTAATCAAAAGAAAAACAGTTAATTGAAACAAATCTTGAAATGGCCGTGATTTTGAAATTAACAGCCAAAAATTTTGTAACAGCTATTGTAAAAGTGTTGAAAGATTTAAAGGAAATGATATTGAAAATAAAAGAACAGATGGGAATCTCAGTATGAAATGGAAAATGTGTAAAAGAACCAAATACAAATTTTAGTACTGCAAAATACAATATCTGAAATAAAAACTGGACAGAATGGGCCTAAGAGCATATGGAATAGGGCATAAGAAAGAGTCTGAACTTTAAGAAAACCCCAAAAAGATTACCCAAATGGAAGAATAGCAAGAAAAAAAGATGAGTGGGGGAGAAAAGAGCCTCAGAAATCTGTGGGAAAATGTAAAGTAGTCTAAGATACATGGAAGTAAAATCGTGAGGAAAAAGCAAAGAAAATGGAGCAGGAAAACATAAACTATTTAAAGAAATATGGATCTCAAATATCTTTCTTTCTTTTTTTTTCCCTTGAGTCAGAGTCTCCTCCTGTTACTGTGGGTAGAGTGCCATGGCATAGTAGCTTACAGCAACCTCAAACTCTTGGACTTGAACAATCTTCTTGCCTCAGTCTCCCGAGTAGCTGGGACTACAAGCATGTACTACTATGCCTGGATAGTTTTTTTTCTGTTTTCAATAGAGATGGGATCTTGCTCTGTCTCAAGCTGGTCTGGAACTCCTGAGCTCAAGTTATCCACTCGCCTTGGGCTCCCAGAGCGCTAGGATTACAGGTGTGAGCCACTGCACCTGGCCAGTCCCAAATTTCTTAAACTAGGTGGAAAACATCCATTTATAGATCCAATTCAAGCAGAATAAATACAAAGAAAATGAAACCTAAATATGTAATAATCAAACTGCTAGAAACCAGAGATAAAGAAAAAATCTTAAAGGCAGGCACAAGAGAAAAATTTAAAAAGAAAGAAAGAAAGAGAGAGAGAGAGAAAGAAAGAAAGACATTACATGATGGGGAATAATGATAAGAATGATTGCTGACGTCTTATCAGAAAAAATAAGTGTCAGACAATGAAGTGATATCTTTAAAATTCAGAAAGAAAAAAATAACCTGTCAACCTTGAATTTAATATGTAGTTAAAAGGTACTTTAAAATGGGAGTGAAATGAGACATTTTTAAAGAAATGCAATTTGAAAGCCTTCGTTATTAACAGACCCAAACTAGAAGAAATATAAAAAGAATGGAAGAAAATTTCTTTGGTGAGATAAACAGGATTACACCCTCTCCCCTAAACTAACATCGTACTTAATGGATGTGGTAAAACCTGAATAGGTTTACCCTCAGCGGAGAAGCAAGGCAGCCACTCTTACAGATGCCCACTCTCACGAGTTGCATTCAGCATTGTATTTGAGGTCCCTGCTAGTGCAAGAAGGCTAAAATAAAGAAAAACAAAATAATGAACAGCATAAAGATCAGAAAAACTCAAATCATCTTTATTTACAGATGCAACAATAGTGTGTATAGAAACGTCTTTAGAAAATTACATAAAAACTACTAAAAAGTAATTTCAAAAAGCCACTGGACACAGGTTAATACTTAAAATTATTTGTATTTCTATATTACAGCAACAAATAATTTGACTATAAAATTTAAGAAAATGATAATATTGTAACACAATCCACAAAATAAACAGAAACAAATTTATCAAATGACGTCCAAGACTTCTATACTGAAAACTCCCAAACAATGCTGATAGGAGTTAAGTAAAAGCTAAATAAAGGAGAGTCGTGCCTTGCTCCTGGATGGAAGACTCAATATTATTAAGTTATCATTTTTGCCCAGATTAATTTACAGATAGACTCAACACTGTTGCAATAAAAATTACAATAACCTTCCTTCCCTGTTTTTGTAAGAGAGTGACTGATTCTCTAATTTTTACAGAAAGTAAAAAGGGCCTAGATGTGCCAAAACAATTTCAAAAGAGATCAAAGTTGAAAGAATTAAACTGCCTGATTTGAAGGCTTATTATAAACCTACAATAATCAAAACAATTTATTGTTGGCCTAAGGACAGAAAAATACATTTTTGGTACAGAATAGAGAGTCTAGAAATAGATTCAGATATAGTATATTGTCAATTGATTTTTGAAGAAGATGCCATTACAATTCATGGAGGAATAGGAAATATTTTTGACAAATGGATAAATATATGGAGAAAAAAGGAATCTTGGCTCCTTCCTCACATGCTACATGAAAGATAAACTTGAAGATATGAACATAAAGGTTGAAAACAGCATAGAACACCACTGTGAACTTGGCACAGGCAAGGTTCTTAGAATGCAAAAAACAGGACCCACAAAATTAAAAAATCATTAAATTAAATTTAATAAAAATAAAAAACTTCTAAAAATCCACAAACACCATTAAGGAAAGGACAGATAAGTAACAGGCTGTAAAAACATTTGATAAACAATTTTATCAAGATTTTAAGAATTCCTACATAATAATAACAAAAAGACAAAAAAACCCTATAAAAAATGGCAAAAGACTAGACCAAGCATTTTAAAAAGAAGACAGGTAAATGGTCAGTGTAGTACTTTAAGTCAATGCAAATGGGCTCAAAATTATTTGTCATCAGAGAAATACAGAAGAATTAGAATGGCTTTTATTCAAAGACTCATGCCACTGACTAACATTTGTGAAGATATGTATATATGGACATTGGATCTCCCACCCATGACTGGTGGGAGTGAAATGGCATAATAACTTTGGGAAACTGATGCTTTCTTATAAAGTTAAACATCAATGACTTTCATAACTACACAATGCCACTTCTGTGTTTTTTTAACCAAGAAAAATATAAGCATGCCTACAAAAAGTCGTACACATGAATGTTTATAGCAGTTCCTAAGTCCCAAACTGGAAACGGCCCCATGTCCATCAACAGGAGAATGAAAGAACAAACTACAGCATAGTCAGACAACAAAATGCTACTTAGCAATAAAAATAAATGAACTAATGATATACCAAACCATAGGAATGAACCTCAAAGACATTGTGCAAAAGAAACTGGACCCCAAAGAACATGTGCTGTATGATTCCATGATTCCATGGACATAAATTCGGGAAATGATACAACTACTCTATGGTGAGATTTTGAAATCAAAACAGTGGTTGTTTGGGGGTTGGAAGGGAATGACTAGGAATGTGTAGGACAAAACTTTATGGGGAGAAATGGAAAATTTTCTATATCTTTATTTGGTTGTTGGCTATGTGGGTGTTCGTACTCACTTAAAGTCTGGTATTTCATTGTATATAAATTTTACCTAAATAAAAACAATTTAGACATTTCATTGATTCAAAGATTTCAGATAAATAATCTAAGTTCTGGAGCCCCCAAATCTGCATTTATTTAAAACAATTGCAAAATATGTGGAAAAACTCCATTTTAACTAAATGAACTTCACTACCCACAAGGATTATGCAGGGGATGAGGCAAAGTCATGGAAATTGTCATCTAGAAATGGCCGCAAGCTCAGAGCAGTGTTGATAGCTGTGTACACTGGGCATCATTCCCCCGCCCTTCACCTTCTGTAGTTAGACATGGTGATCTTATTCAGAGGTCTGGGGACTTTCCGTGTTAGCCATTATTCTGCTTTATCTATTATTCTATCTCATTGTCGATAAGAAAGGGATCTAAAGAAGGTGCAAAGGATCTGTGCGCACCTCAAAATAGACTCACTTTCTTTTCGGAAATAGGCTAGGTGGGGAGTGAAGCAAAGAAAATCAACTACTAGGTAATGTTTTCCCTGCCAAGGAAAGCCTGTGGCTTATAAGAGTCTGAGTGGTCTGGCTATCTCTTACCTGTTCAACCTCTCCTGGCCTTGCCTTTGCTCACTCTGCCTCAGTCACACTGGGCTTCACTGTGACTCTGTAGCAGCCCAGGTGTGTTCTGACCTCAGGGCCTTTGCATGTGCTCTGCACTTTGGCTTGGTGTCCTTTCCTCAGATAACCACAGAGCTCACTCTTTTACCTCTTGTTAGTTTTTGCTCACATGTCATCTTGTCACTGAGGACATCTTTGGTCACTATAGTTAAAATTAAAATTTTTCTCTTTATCTGACTCTCCTTATGCCTCTTCTTTCCTTAGTTTTTTTCTATATAGTATCATCTTTTCATATTCTGTTTACTTATTTATTTTGCTTATTGTTTGTTGCTCTGGATTCATATCATCTAGGTTTGAAAGCTGGGTTTGCTGCTTCTGGCTGTTTGATCTTAGGAAAATCACCCGATGTCTCTGAGCCTAAGTTAAACAGGTCCCTACCTTCCATCGGTATTGTGAGGAATGAATGAGTTCACACCAGGAAGCATTTGGAACAGTGCTACCATGTAAGTGCTCAGTACATATTAGTTGTTGCTATTCAGTAATCTTATAGATAAGTCTTCTTGTTTTAGGCACTGCTCAAGGTCCTGTGTCCTATTAAAATGGAATTTAAGATGAAGGCCTCATCTAACCCTCAAAAAATTTATAATTAAATTTTATAAGGTTCCCTTTTCCATGCAAACCCTTTTGTACTCTACTTACTGAATTTCAATTTGTTCTTTAAGGCCTAGCTCAGATCTGACCTCCTTGGTAAAACCACACCATCTTCCCCAGGTGGAGTCAGTTCTTTGCCCTGAATGCAGAGTGTTCATTTATTCACTTCTTTAACTGCACTTACTGAATCATGGGCCAGCCGAGGCACTAGGAATAGAGAGAACATTAAGATGCTTTGACTTTGAGGGGTTTGTGGCCTGGTAGCAAACGCAGATATACACAGAAACGAGGACGAGGCTGTTCCCTGGCAGCGCTGGTGCCACTGTGCAAAGCCATGTAGTCAGGAGCAGGCAGAACGCGCTTGCTGGGTTGTGAACGCGTGTAGTCAGAATTTCTGTATTTCAGTTGTGCTTTGTGTCACAAAATTCCAGTTACACTGACCATCTGGCCCATGGTAGGTGTTTATTGAAATGATAGAAACAATGGGGGGGGGAACATGTGTAGCAGAGGTCAGTCACAGTAATGATGCTGAGGATGGTAGTGACAGCGTGTTCTGGTGGGTCAGTTACCGTTGTGAGTACTGCACAGATTTTATCTTAATTTAATTTGTAGAGCAACAGAAGCAGCAAGGTATTATCATCTTGATTTTAATGGGTGAGTAAAAAGACTCAGGGAAGCTAAGCAACTTGTCCAGGGACAGAGCTATGATTGCCACTCAGGACTGTTTGCTTCCAAAGGCCATTTTTGCCCACTATTCTAGACATCAGAAATATGCTGGCTGGGATCATTGTGAAAACATTTTGTGTTCCACTCCTTGTATCTGAGTGTTTGGGATTTCTTCCCTCGCTATTTTCTCTCTCTAAACTCTTCAGACACAGTCACAGACATACAAGTTGTGGACTGATGGCTTCAGGGAGTCGTGTTTCAATTAGCAAATTTAAAGGCAGTGTGGTCAGCTCTCTAGATTCTGACACGCCTAGTCTCTCCTTTTTGTTTTTGTTTCAGTGTAGTTTAAAATGTGCTGATGGAGAATTGGACGGCTGACAGTAGCACCAACCCACCCATCAAAAAGAAGGAGGCAGTGGGGAACAGTTAGGAAGAACATAAAGATATTCCTTTCCATTTTTAAAAAGCCTTTACTAGTGGAGAGAGAGCGAGAAAGATAGGAGATGGTCCAAGGGGGCTTTGCGTTTCATGACTTTAAAGGTACTTAGCGTGGGGTAAGGAGTTATTTTTCTTTTTTGGCTGCTTTAAATAAGGTTAGACAGATCATCTTAGAAAACAAAGGAGGGTTTTTTTTTCAGTGACTGATGAAATGTAAACCTTGGACATTATATACTCTTGATATGTTTCAATGGATATCTATTTACTCAGAACTTTTGGGGGAGGATGTAAAATCAGGTAGTTTCAGTGTTTGTAACTTAGGGAAAATCCCCGATTTTTCCTATCAAATGAGCTAGTCAAGATGCAAACCTGAGTTTATTTTAGCAGACTTTTTTCAAGAATGCTTTGCTTACAAGAGGACAGCACTCTCTACAAGGATGGCTACTTGCTTGAGAATCAGGATACATGAACAAAATCAGCAACTTTAAAGATTTTTAACAAAAATATCAGCGAGTATGTTAAATTAGTCAAGAACAGGAATGGCAGCATATGACATTTTAAGCAACCTCAAGAGTGGATTCACTGTGAGGGAAATGTGTGTTATTTTAGGAAAGATAATTTGCTTCTTCAGCCTTGAGATAGGCATCAAAAAAAATCAGTGCATTTGAACCATGCCCCAAAAGTCAGTTTTAAAATTGTGTTCTTATTATGATTTCTCCTAAGAAAATCTATCTATCCATCTCTCTCTCTATATATATCCATATTAGCAGAACTATTGTAAAAGGATAGATTTGACAACATGAAGTGAAATGGTGAAGACCTCTAATAGTAAAATTAGAGTTATGTGTGGAAGAAGATAATCAGATTATTAGATTATTAGAATAATATATCTATATTATAGATGATCACATAATCAAATTATTAGAATATCAGGTTTGCTATTAATTTAGGATTGGTATTATTGTATTGATGCTTTACTTTTTTTATGGAAAAAATCTTAATAAATTAAATTCCTTCAATTCTCTATATTCCACACTCTACAATTTATGTATTGCCTATTTTCAGAGACTGTTGCATTTAGTATTATTTTTGGATATCATGGTAATTCTGTCCTTAAATACTGGATGTAAAGGTCTAATTACATAAGGTTGTATACAATCCAGTTTATAACAAGATGTAAGTAGTTTTGACATTGATTTTGTGATATCCTTGACACTTTCTGCCAGAACCCACTTGACTCTGAGCATTGCTTTCCACTGAGTTTATCACTGCCAGAGCAGAACCAGGTAGCATGCTAATAGGGATAAGAACACCATGTCTTTTTTTTTTTTTTTCTGAGACATAGTCTCATTATGTTGTCCTTGGTAGAGTGACATCATAGCTCACAGGGTCTCCCTCTTGCTCAGGCTGTCTCAAACTCATGAGCTCAAGCAATCTGTCCATCTCAGCCTCCAAAGTGTAGGGATTACTGGCGTGAGTCATTGCACCCCAGCTATGCAAGTCTTTTTAATGCTAGACCAAGCATTCAATACAATTTGCTGGGTGAATGAATGTAAGTTTGACAGTGTATCTTCACATCTAGTAATCATAATGATTATACCCACCAACTTGTGTTGTTTTTGCTTTTTACTTATTTATTTTATTTACTTTTTATTTTTCCTTTTTGAGACAGTGTCTTATTCTGTCTTCCTGGGTAGAGTGCTGTGGCACCATTATAGCTCACAGCAACCTCAATTTCTTGGGCTAAGGTGATTCTCTTGCCTCAGCCTCCTGAGTAGTTGTAACTATAGATGCCCACCACAATGCCTGGTTATTTTATTTTTTTTTTGGGATGGAGCCTCAAGCTATCCCCCTGGGTAGAGTGCCATGGCATCACAGCTCATAGCAACCTCCAACTCCTGGGCTCAAGTGAGTCTCCTGCCTCCGCCTCCCAAGTAGCTGGGACCACAGGCACCCGCCACAACACCCAGCTATTTTTTGGTTGCAGCCATCATTGTTGTTTGGTGGGCCCGGGCTGGGGATTCGAACCCACCACCTTAGGTGTATGTGGCTGGCGCCTTAGCCTATTGAGCCACAGGCGCCGAGCCATGCCTGGTTATTTTTAGAGACAGGGGTCAGGTGATCCACCTGCCTTGGCAGATTAGGTCACCAATCCAGAGAGCTAGGATTACAAGTGTGAGCCACCACACCCAGGCTTAATTTTGGCTTTTTATACATCATCTTATTTTCACCAAGACTATGATTGGAGTTTAAATACCTTGTCCAAGTTCAAGTGCCAAGAGAGTGATAAATTCAAGGCCCAGTTTGCTCTTTCCTGGGGCTTTCCAGAAGCTGCTCCGTTTCCCTTGTTCTGTGGTATTTTTCTTCTATCAGGAGTGGGCTGTCCAGACTACTCATTTTTTTTTTTAAATTAAATCATAGCTGTGTACAATAATGCAGTCATGGGGTACGGTGTCCTGGTTTTAGATACAATGTTTTTTATTGAATGATAGATGTGTACATTAATACTTTCATGGGGTACAGTGTGCTATTTTTATATACAATTTGAAATATTTTCATCAAGCTGCTTAACATAACCTTCATGTCATTTTCTTAGTTATTATGTTAAGACATAATATATTCTTCATTTACGAAGATTCACATGTACCCTTATAAGATGAACTATAGTCATGATCCCATCAATCACTCTCCCTCCACCCATCCTCCCCCCTCCCTCCCCTCCTTCTCCCCTTTCCCCCTATTCTTGGGCTATAATTTGGTTATAGCTTTCCTATGAAAGCTATAAGTTAGCTTCTTAGTAGGGCTGAATACATTGGATACTTTTTCTTCCATTTTTGAGATACTTTGCTAAGAATAATATGTTCCAGCTCCATCCATGTAAACATGAAGGAGGTAAAGTTGCCATCCTTCTTCAGGGCTGCATAGTATTCCATACTGTACATATACCACCGTTTATTGATCCATTAGTGATTCAATGGGCACTTGGGCTTCTTCCATGACCTCACAATTGTGGATTGGGCTGCAATAAACATTCTGGTACAAATATCTCTGTTGTAATGTGATTTTTGGTCTTCTGGATATATACCTAGTAGAGGAACTGCAGGATCGAATGGCAGGCCTATTTTTAGTTCTCTAAGTGTTCTCCAAACATCTTTCTAAAACGGACGTATTAATTTGCAATCCCACAAGCAATGTAGAAGTGTCCCCCTTTCTTCACATCCACGCCAGCATCTCTGGTTTGGGATTTTGTGATGTGGGCTAATCTTACTGGAGTTAGATGATACCTCAAAGTAGTTTTGATTTGCATTTCTCTGATGATTAATGATAAGGAGCATTTTTTCATATGTCTGTAGGCCATGCACCTGTCTTCTTCAGAGAAGTTTCTCTTCAAGTCCCTTGCCCACCCTGAGATGGGATCACTTGTTCTTTTCTTGCTAATATGCTTGAGTTCTCTGTGGATTCTGGTTATTAAATTATTTTGTCAGAGACATAACCTGCAAATATTTCTCCCATTC